>JASVEL010002474.1:0-163582 GCA_032618575.1 Nicotiana noctiflora | reverse complement strand
CAATTACACATGAGATATTACACATGAGATATTTTTAACATACATATAGGGATCATATGGCTCAAAACACTTCACAGGAAATAACCTACCTGATTCGCTTGATTTCAATATTTCAACATGCCTTCCACTATCATATACGTTAAACGATCAATTAGTATTTCTGAGTCTAAGCTCATAACGCCATACGAAATGTACTTACTTTTCAACTAAGAGACATGAAAATATTCATCACGCGCCCATAACATGGGGCTACACAACAAATCACAATAGGAAACAAACACTTAATAGCTGATCTATTATCCATAAGACTTCTTCGTCACTACCAAAATCACATAGATACACCTCGCAGTACTGAAATACTTATCACATGGATATTCAACCACCAACCCGGCTAATAACATCATTACTGAACATATAAGTTCAAAACACTTGCTCACACAATCAGCACCTCGGTGCTCAAGCAATAGGCAAAGATCCGGCCTCATGTCCTCCAGATTGGCCCCAATATGAACTCACGGAGATTACCTCTCGCCCCTTGATCGGGCAATCAAAAGCCATTAAGGCACATCGTCTACTCAGCGTTCACATGCGCATATAGATGTGTGGAAGGAATTTCAAGAATTAAATCTCAAGCTAAATCAAGTACGCACGATAAGAATTCCAAGAATTGAAAGTTTTCCTAAGGGTTCTGCATCTTCTAGAGGATAAATACAGACGTCTCATACTGATACGCGAGACTCTACTAACCCTGCTCATGACTCATGAGACCTAATAACCTAGGCTCTGATACCAACTTGTCACGACCCAAATTCCATACCCGGTCGTGATGGAGCCTCTCGTGAAGACAAGGCCATCCAAAAACCCAAAATCTTCTCTTTAACAACTATTAAACACAAATGAATAGAAACAAATACAACTTATTGGCATTTAAAACTATAGTTTCATCCTAATACAACCCGACCGGGGTGTCTCAAGTCACAAGCCACAAGCATCAATGAGTAGGGACACTACTATTAGGACAACAATGTATATATATATATACAAGATAAGACCGGAATACAAAGATGGAGCGCGATGCCGCGAATGTTGGCGATCACCTTGCTCAACTACCACAATATGGCCTTCGGTCCTGCTAATAACCTGCTACAGGGTGAACAATACCTGTAACTACACGCAAGGTGCAGGGAGTAAAGTTAGTACTTCCAAGTCAGTGGTAATAAGAGAGAATAATATATGAGTGATAAGAAAACACGTATAGTCACACCAAAATGCTATAAAATACAGTACAACGCTTTGAGAAAAACCGTAATACAGTGAAAATCCTTTAGAAAATATGAAGATCAGTTAAAAATATATCTTTTGAAAATATCTTTTACAAATATCCTTTTTATTTTTCAACAGCCAATCATATGAATGATATATCAGATAAAGCAAGTCGGCTCATAAGCCATCCCCTTGGGCACAACACTCCTTAACATATAACACCAGGGTATCTGGTCAACAAGGCAAGTAACAGTATATATGCCAATAATATATGAGTGCTAAATGTCATGCCACGTAGTGCTAATTGTATTCATTGATGACATTCTGGTGTATTCTCGTTCGGAGGAGGAACATGCGAGCCACTAGCGGATAGTATTACAGATGCTTCAGGATCGTAAGTTATATGCTAAGCTCGCCAAATGTGAATTCTGGCTGAACTCAGTAGCATTCCTTGGCCATGTGATATCTGATGAGGGTATTAGTGTCGACACTCAGAAGATTGATGCAGTAAAGAATTGGCCGAGACCTACAACACCATCAGAAGTTCGTAGCTTCCCGGGGCTAGCAGGATATTATAGGCGGTTTGTAGAAGGGTTTTCCTCTATATCAGCACCATTGACTAAGTTAACACAGAAAGCTACCAAGTTCCAGTGGTCTAACACTCGTGAACGTAGTTTTCAGGAGCTGAAGGATCGATTGACATCCGCACCGGTGCTCACTCTCCCTGAAGGAACAGAAGGATATGTGGTATATTGTGATGCCTCAGGTATAGGTTTGGGGTGCGTGTTGATGCAGCATGGGAAGGTGATTTCATATGCGTCAAGACAATTGAAGAAGCATGAAAAGAATTATCCAACCCATGATTTGGAATTGGCTGCAGTAATATATGCTTTGAAGATATGGCAGCACTACTTATACGGCGTCCATGTTGACATCTACACAGATCACAAGAGTCTACAATACATCTTCAAGCGGAAAGAGTTGAATTTGAGGCAGCGTAGGTGGCTTGAATTACTGAAGGACAACGACGTCGAGATATTGTATCATCCCGGTAAAGCCAATGTTGTGGCAGATGCTCTCAGCCGTAAGTCAATTGGAAGCTTAGTACATATTGATGTAGGTAGATGGGGTTGACTAAAGAGCTTCATCAGCTAGCCAATATGAGAATCAGATTGTTAGACTCTGATGACGGAAGTGTTACTGTACAAAATACATCAGAATCATCTTTGGTAGGAGAGGTAAAAGCACGGCAATATGAAGATCCTATCTTACTACGATTGAGAGAGAACATTCAGCAGTGTAAAATTACGGCTTTTGAGATCGGAGGAGATGGGGCACTGAGATACCAGGGCCGATTATGTGTGCCGAATGTAGCAGGATTGCGAGAAAAGATTATGAATGAAATTCATCAATCCCGATATTCCATCCATCCCGGCTCAACAAAGATGTATCATGATGTCAAGGAGCAGTATTGGTGGGATAACATGAAAAAGTCTATTGCAGAATTTGTAGCCCAGTGTCCCAATTGTCAACAAGTAAAGATAGAACATCAGAAACCCGGTGGATTGCTTCAGAATATAGAAATTCCGACCTGGAAATGGGAGGTGATTAATATGGACTTCGTTATTGGATTACCTCGATCTTATCATAAGTTTGACTCTATTTGGGTGATAGTTGATCGACTTACAAAATGTGCTCATTTTCTGCCAGTTAAGACAACTTACTCGGCTGAAGATTATGCGAAGTTGTATATCAAGGAGATTGTTAGGCTTCATGGTGTGCCGGTATCTATTATATCGGATCGAGGAGCTCAATTTACGGCTAACTTTTGGAGGTCTTTTCAGAAAGGTTTAGGCACACAGGTGAATCTCAGCACTGCATTTCATCCGCAGACTGACGGACAGGCTGAACGTACCATTCATACATTGGAAGATATGCTACGAGCATGTGTTCTAGATTTTAAGGGAAATTGGGATGACCATCTTCCACTCATAGAATTTGCCTACAATAATAGCTACCATTCCAGCATTAAAATGGCCCCATATGAGGCACTATATCGGAGGAGATATAGATCACCAGTTGGATGGTTCGAAGTCGGTGAAACAGAATTATATGGGCCCGATTTGATTCACCAAGCCATTGAGAAGGTGAAAGTGATACAAGAACGATTGAGGACGGCACAAAGCAGGCAAAAGTCTTATTCCGATGTCCGACGTCGTGATTTAGAATTTGAGGTTGGTGATTGGGTTTTCCTGAGGATTTCACCAATGAAGGGTGTTATGCGTTTTGGAAAGAAAGGTAAGCTGAGTCCAAGGTATATCGGTCCGTATAAAATTCTTCAACGAATTGGACAAGTTGCTTATGAGTTAGAATTGCCATCCGAATTAGAATTTGTCCACCCGGTATTCCATGTATCTATGTTGAGGAAATGTATTGGAGACCCTTCTCGAGTTGTCCCTATCAAAGATGTTCAAGTTACGGAGGATCTATCATATGAAGAAGTGCCAGTGGCCATATTAGATCGACAAGTCCGCAAGCTGAGAACAAAAGATGTAGCTTCCGTCAAAGTATTGTGGAGGAACAAGAATGTGAAAGAAATGACATGGGAAGCGGAAGAAGAGATGAAGTCTAAATACCCTTACCTATTCCAGAATGATGATAACAAGGATGTTGGTGGAACGCAAGATACATTATAAAGGTGAAATGGCTTTACGAGGTAAGCAATAACTTGAGAACTCTCTTCCTTAATACAAAGTGGTGATATGTAAATAATGTCCATGTCCATAATGCTTTGTGTAGTCTTGTGTGGTCATACTTTGAGCTTCACTGCTTGCAAATTTTGCTAGTGACCATTTTATAGGGGAAAATTGACCAAAAATTTCCGCTAGAATCCACGATGATTTGGACTCCCCATAAACCCTTACATTCGAGGACGAATGTTCCTAAGGGGGGAGGGTGTTACAACCCATATCCACACACGTTAGTTCATTCCATATGTTAGATAACACAAATCCAAGAAGGAATTATCCTTGAGATGATAAGAAGTTAATCCGATTAATCTTAAGTGATACAAGTGGTGCATAAGGGTGATTAACAAGTATTAGAAGTTAAACGAATCAAGGATGCTGTAACTCGTACTTTTGGGTAAACCTATAGATGCTTAGTATACTTAGGAGGTCATGATTTAAGGTATTTGAATCATATAATATCCGTATCATAATTCTTGAAGTCAAACGAGTTATGAAACAAAAGTCGACAAAAGTTGTTGCAACTTAGGTTCATAGTTTTACCTTAACTTTAGGTCAAATGTTATTAAGTATTTCTCCCAATATACTTGGAATTACGGGGTGATCTACCCACCAAATTGAAGATCTATGAGTCTAGTTTCCAACGCATTAAACGGTTTAGCAATACGACATTGGAATAGAGAGATATAGACATTTTCGTGAGACTGCACAAGTTGCTAGGTGCAAGTAGGTGAGTCACCTACTTGGTTTAATGTCGGCCCAAAAGAGGGGATTTCGGGTCAGATAAGCAGCCCATTAACAGGCTTATCTTCTGCAATATATACCTCTTTATATTTCACAAATAACCAGACCTAAGACTCTGCAAAATTCCTCCCAAAAATTATCCACAAACCCTAATTGATTTTCCCTCTCTTTCAAGTTCAAATTGGGGGTAAACACTATAGTTTGAAGAACCAAGTTAAAGGCTGAGTTATCCAACAACAAAGGTGAGTTTACTGCTATATTTCATACATTTATTCTTCTGTAAATTCATGGCAATTCGTTATATACATGTAAGAACTCACGGGACGGTGATCGGAAGCCGTGAGTTCAAGTTATTCACTTGTAGCGGACTGTTTTGTGGACTGTTTTGTGTTGCTGTTGGGCTGCGTTTTTATTACTGTTTTGTGGAGTTTTGGAGGAGGCAGGGTGTGGAGAAACACCATATATATGTTGGGTTGTGGTTTGCTAGTTCTTGGTAATATTTTTGGGTCGTTTGATACGACTATAGTGGCCGTCATATGTATGATGTGATTAGGTTGTGTGTGGACTGTTTTGGAAGGCTCAATATGTTTATTATTGATGTTGTTTAGGCTGTTTGGTGATTGTTTTGAATGGTGTGAAGTCCTATATATAGGGGAGGTGCTGTCCGTTTCATCACAAAATAGATTGTGGTTGGTACATAATAGTTGCGACGCTTAAACGTTAACGATAGTGTCATTTCTCCTATTGTAGACTAAGGAGTCGTGACGTTTGCATAGCTTGAGGTTGTGGCAGTATATACAAGGTATGTGTGGCTATCCCTTTCCTTCTTTTGCACGACTCCGATTGTACATAATGTAATGAACGAGCTTCCAAAGATACTCTATTCTTAGAAGCTAAGCAGTACTTACATTGTTTCCCTTCTTATGGAACGATTGATGTTGATGTTGCTTCTCTTATTCTTATGTTATCAATCTTGTTGGTACTTCCTGATTCCTATAAGGTTCATAGTGAAGAGTTAGTCCTAATAAGGTGTACATAGGATACCGACCTTACGTCACTCCGAAAGGTCTACAAGGTGTTTCCATGAGTCGAGCATGCATTATATATATGTATCTATTTTACTCTACCGAGCCGCGCTATAGTCGGCCGGGTACGGCACCTATTGTGCAACCACCGATCAGTTGGGTTTTACCGAGCTCCACATGGCCGGGTACGATTATACCGAGCCTTATAATGGCCGGGTACGTTTTTACCGAGCCTATTACAGCCGGGTATGATATGATGATGATGATGCCCAAAGAGGCGTATGTTTTAAAAGATTATGTATTTATACATATGTATCATGCATTTCATGACAGTAGCCCTCAGAGGTAATCAGATGTTACAGGTTGTATATTCTCTATCCATGCTTACATTACTGTTCATATTTATGGTTCTCTGCCTTACATACTCAGTACTTTATTCGTACTGACGTCCTTTTATTTGTGGACGCTGCATGTCGTGCTGCAGGTCCTGATAGACAGGCAGGTGTAGCTCCCCCATCACAGTAGGTTGTCCAGTTCAGCGGTGATTGGCGAGATCCCTTCTCCGGACTTGCCTTGGTCTTGGTATGCATTTTTGTTATAGACATTATGGGTATGTCGGGGCCCTGTTCCGGCTATGTTGCAGCACTTATGTTCCTTTAGAGGCTCATAGACAAGTGTCGACTCATGTATAGTTTGTATGCCTTGTCGGCTGGTTTTTGTTGTATAGTCTTTCATTTTAGCGTGGAAGCTTGTACCATGTTTCTTGATTGTCTGGTCATCCCATGTTATGTAGGTTCATGCAAACATATTTTATTGTTGATTGTCCATGATCCATGTCTACCATTTATATTGGTCTAGTCAGCCTAAAAGATAATAAAGAAGGTTAGATAAAATGTACGTTGGTGCTCGGCAAGTATGGTCGGGTGCTAGTCATGGTCCTCCAGTTTGGGTCGTGACAAACTTGGTATCAGAGCAAGTCTGTCCTAGGGATTGTCTATGAGCCGTGTCTAGTAGAGTCTTGATTACGGATGTGTAGCGCGCCACATTTATAATTAGGAAGCTACATGACATCTAGGGTTGTTACCTTCTTCCTGAATCTAGATCGTGCATAGAGTTGAGTCGTAAGTGTTCGCCTCTAATATTCACCTTGTTTTCTTTCAGCGATGCCTTCGACTAGGAAACAAACAATTAGTAGACGGCTTGATACAGCTGCGGGAGAGGGTACCAGTCAGGTGCCCCAAGCCAGAGCAGGCCAAAGTGAGGCTCAGAGTGAGATACCGTCTCATACCTCATCTACTCCGTCTCCTCCGGAGGATATTAGGTGGCACCCAGCACCTCCAGCTCCTCCGTCTGGCACTACAGACCAGGATATGCGGAGTGCTTTGCAGTTATTGACTAGCTTGGTAGCTGCTCAGGCTCAGAGGCAGAATACAGGTGCTGCTGATAAACCAGTTAGTACAAGAGTTCGTGATTTTATCAATTTAGACCCTCCGGTGTTTACCGGATCAGACCCCAAGGAGGATCCGCAGACTTTTATTGACCAGGTTCATCGTACACTACGGGTTATGCATGTTAGTGATACAGAGGCAGTAGAGTTGGCTTCTTATCGGCTACGGGATTTAGCGGTTCTTTGGTATGATAGTTGGGAGAGATCCAGGGGTCCGAACGCTCCTCCAACTGTGTGGAAGGATTTTTCTGAGGCCTTTCTTCGTCACTATTTGCCAGTTGAGATACGACGAGCTAGAGCTGATAAGTTCTTGAACCTTAGACAAGGTAATATGAGTGTGCGAGAGTATAGTATGCAGTTTGATTCTTTAGCAAGGTATGCTCCCCATATGGTGGCCGAGATGAGTGATAGGGTGCATTTGTTCGTGAACGGGTTGGGACCCCATCTGATAAATGAGTGTATGACAGCCTCCTTGGTAGAAGGCATGGATATTTCCCGTATTCAAGCTTATGCTCAGACCCTAGAGGATCGTAAGCGCCAGCAGAGGGCATATAGGGAGCAGGATAGGGGCCAGCATAAGAGGCGATATTTGCAAGGTATTCTGATGACTTTAAAGGCAGCGCCAGGCTCTAGTCTTTGAGGAGTTCGGCGCCATCCGTAGCTAGTGCTCCTCCACAGTTTCAGAGGCCTCGATATGATCGATCCTATTCTGGTCCAGGTTAGAGTTCGCAGGCATCTAGATCGCAACATCACATGGATACTAGTCAGACGAAACCCCCAACACCACGTTGTGATCAGTGCGGCAAGGCCCACTTTGGACTGTGCCGTCGAGGTTCTGATGCGTGTTATTCTTGCGGACAGCCTGGCCATATGATGAGGGATTGTCCTAACAGAGGAGGTGATGGTATGGCTCAGCCGACTAGATCTGTGTCTGGTTCTTCCTCATCAGTTCGACCTCCAACACGGGGTTTTCAGCAGTCAACAGGTCGTGGTAGAGGTAGAGGTGCAGAACCGAGTTCGAGTGGTGCTCAAAATCGAACATATGCTCTAGTAGGTCGACAGAATCTCGAGTCATCTCCAGATGTTGTTACAGGTATATTATCTGTGTTTTCTTATGATGTATATGCGTTGATTGATCCGGGATCTACATTATCATATGTTACACCCTTTGTGGCTAATAAGTTTGGCATTGAACCCGAATTGATAAGTAAACCCCTTGCGGTATCTACTCCAATAGGAGATTCTGTGATTGCTAGAAGGGTATATAGAGGTTGCACTGTGATGATTTGTAGTCATCAAACCTCGGCAGATTTATTTGAATTAGAAATGGTTGATTTTGATGTGATACTGGGAATGGACTGGTTGGCCTCATGCTATGCAAATGTTGACTGTCGTATGAAGATGGTTAAGTTTCAATTTCCTGGTGAACCCGTCATCGAATGGAAGGGGAACATTGCTACATCGAAAGGTAGGTTTATTTCCTATCTTAAGGCAAGGAAAATGATCTCAAAAGGTTACATTTATCATCTTGTTCGCGTTAGGGATGCCGAGGCGAAGCTGCCTACTCTACAATCTATCCCCGTGGTCAATGAATTTCCAGATGTTTTCCCAAATGAACTCCCAGGTCTTCCTCCAGAAAGGGAGATTGAGTTTAGCATTGATGTGTTGCCTGACACTCAACCGATCTCTATCCCTCCATATAGAATGGCCCCGGCAGAGCTGCGAGAGTTGAAGGCGCAGTTAAAGGACTTGCTGGATAAGGGCTTCATTAGGCCTAGCACTTCACCTTGGGGTGCTCCAGTCCTGTTCGTGCGGAAGAAAGATGGGTCATTACGGATGTGTATCGACTATCGGCAGTTGAATAAGTTTACTATAAAGAACAAGTATCCACTTCCAAGAATTGACGACCTGTTTGACCAACTCCAGGGTGCCAAGTATTTCTCCAAGATTGACTTACGTTCATGGTATCATCAGGTGAGGGTTAAGGAGAAGGATATTCCAAAGACGGCCTTTCGGACAAGATATGGACACTTTGAGTTCTTGGTGATGTCGTTCGGTCTAACAAATGCCCCAACAGCTTTTATGGATCTCATGAATACTGTATTCATGCCCTATCTTGATGTGTTCGTGATTGTATTCATTGATGACATTCTGGTGTATTCTCGTTCGGAGGAGGAACATGCGAGCCACTTGCGGATAGTATTACAGATGCTTCAGGATCGTAAGTTATATGCTAAGCTCGCCAAATGTGAATTCCGGCTGAACTCAGTAGCATTCCTTGGCCATGTGATATCTGACGAGGGTATTAGTGTCGACACTCAGGAAGATTGATGCAGTAAAGAATTGGCCGAGACCTACAACACCATCAGAAGTTCGTAGCTTCCCGGGGCTAGCAGGATATTATAGGCGGTTTGTAGAAGGGTTTTCCTCTATATCAGCACCATTGACTAAGTTAACACAGAAAGCTACCAAGTTCCACTGGTCTAACACTTGTGAACGTAGTTTTCAGGAGCTGAAGGATCGATTGACATCCGCACCGGTGCTCACTCTCCCTGAAGGAACAGAAGGATATGTGGTATATTGTGATGCCTCAGGTATAGGTTTGGGGTGCGTGTTGATGCAGCATGGGAAGGTGATTTCATATGCGTCAAGACAATTGAAGAAGCATGAAAAGAATTATCCAACCCATGATTTGGAATTGGCTGGCAGTAATATATGCTTTGAAGATATGGCGGCACTACTTATACCGCGTCCATGTTGACATCTACACAGATCACAAGAGTCTACAATACATCTTCAAGCAGAAAGAGTTGAATTTGAGGCAGCGTAGGTGGCTTGAATTACTGAAGGACTACGACATCGAGATATTGTATCATCCCGGTAAAGCCAATGTTGTGGCAGATGCTCTCAGCCGTAAGTCAATTGGAAGCTTAGTACATATTGATGTAGGTAGATGGGGTTGACTAAAGAGCTTCATCAGCCTAGCCAATATGAGAATCAGATTGTTAGACTCTGATGACGGAAGTGTTACTGTACGGAATACATCAGAATCATCTTTGGTAGCAGAGGTAAAAGCACGGCAATATGAAGATCCTATCTTACTACGATTGAGAGAGAACATTCAGCAGTGTAAAATTACGGCTTTCGAGATCGGAGGAGATGGGGCACTGAGATACCATGGCCGATTATGTGTGCCGAATGTAGCAGGATTGCGAGAAAAGATTATGAATGAAATTCATCAATCCCGATATTCCATCCATCCTGGCTCAACAAAGATGTATCATGATGTCAAGGAGCAGTATTGGTGGGATAACATGAAAAAGTCTATTGCGGAATTTGTAGCCCAGTGTCCCAATTGTCAACAAGTAAAGATAGAACATCAGAAACCCGGTGGATTGCTTCAGAATATAGAAATTCCGACCTGGAAATGGGAGGTGATTAATATGGACTTCGTTATTGGATTACCTCGATCTTATCATAAGTTTGACTCTATTTGGGTGATAGTTGATCGACTTACAAAATGTGCTCATTTTTTGCCAGTTAAGACAACTTACTCGGCTGAAGATTATGCGAAGTTGTATATCAAGGAGATTGTTAGGCTTCATGGTGTGCCGGTATCTATTATATCGGATCGAGGAGCTCAATTTACGGCTAACTTTTGGAGGTCTTTTCAGAAAGGTTTAGGCACACAGGTGAATCTCAGCACTGCATTTCATCCGCAGACTGACGGACAGGCTGAACGTACCATTCATACATTGGAAGATATGCTACGAGCATGTGTTCTAGATTTTAAGGGAAATTGGGATGACCATCTTCCACTCATAGAATTTGCCTACAATAATAGCTACCATTCCAGTATTAAAATGGCCCCATATGAGGCACTATATGGGAGGAGATGTAGATCACCAGTTGGATGGTTTGAAGTCGGTGAAACAGAATTATATGGGCCAGATTTGATTCATCAAGCCATTGAGAAGGTGAAAGTGATACAGGAACGATTGAGGACGACACAAAGCAGGCAAAAGTCTTATTCCGATGTCCGACGTCGTGATTTAGAATTTGAGGTTGGTGATTGGGTTTTCCTGAGGATTTCACCAATGAAGGGTGTTATGCGTTTTGGAAAGAAAGGTAAGCTGAGTCCAAGGTATATCGGTCCGTATAAAATTCTTCAACGAATTGGACAAGTTGCTTATGAGTTAGAATTGCCATCCGAATTAGAATTTGTCCACCCGGTATTCCATGTATCTATGTTGAGGAAATGTATTGGAGACCCTTCTCGAGTTGTCCCTATCAAAGATGTTCAAGTTACGGAGGATCTATCATATGAAGAAGTGCCAGTGGCCATATTAGATCGACAAGTCCGCAAGCTGAGAACAAAAGATGTAGCTTCCGTAAAAGTATTGTGGAGGAACAAGAATGTGAAAGAAATGACATGGGAAGCGGAAGAAGAGATGAAGTCTAAATACCCTTACCTATTCCAGAATGATGATAACAAGGATGTTGGTGGAACACAAGATACATTATAAAGGTGAAATGGCTTTATGAGGTAAGCAATAACTTGAGAACTCTCTTCCTTAATACAAAGTGGTGATATGTAAATAATGTCCATGTCCATAATGCTTTGTGTAGTCTTGTGTGGTCATACTTTGAGCTTCACTGCTTGCAAATTTTGCTAGTGACCATTTTATAGGGGAAAATTGACCAAAAATTTCCGCTAGAATCCACGATGATTTGGACTCCCCATAAACCCTTACATTCGAGGACGAATGTTCCTAAGGGGGGAGGGTGTTACAACCCATATCCACACACGTTAGTTCATTCCATATGTTAGATAACACAAATCCAAGAAGGAATTATCCTTGAGATGATAAGAAGTTAATCCGATTAATCTTAAGTGATACAAGGGTGCATAATGGTGATTAACAAGTATTAGAAGTTAAACGAATCAAGGATGTTGTAACTCGTACTTTTGGGTAAACCTATAGATGCTTAGTATACTTAGGAGGTCATGATTTAAGGTATTTGAATCATATAATATCCGTATCATAATTCTTGAAGTCAAACGAGTTATGAAACAAAAGTCGACAAAAGTTGTTGCAACTTAGGTTCATAGTTTTACCTTAACTTTAGGTCAAATGTTATTAAGTATTTCTCCCAATATACTTGGAATTACGGGGTGATCTACCCACCAAATTGAAGATCTATGAGTCTAGTTTCCAACGCATTAAACGGTTTAGCAATACGACATTGGAATAGAGAGATATAGACATTTTCGTGAGACTGCACAAGTTGCTAGGTGCAAGTAGGTGAGTCACCTACTTGGTTTAATGTCGGCCCAAAAGAGGGGATTTCGGGTCAGATAAGCAGCCCATTAACAGGCTTATCTTCTGCAATATATACCTCTTTATATTTCACAAATAACCAGACCTAAGACTCTGCAAAATTCCTCCCAAAAATTATCCACAAACCCTAATTGATTTTCCCTCTCTTTCAAGTTCAAATTGGGGATAAACACTATAGTTTGAAGAACCAAGTTAAAGGCTGAGTTATCCAACAACAAAGGTGAGTTTACTGCTATATTTCATACATTTATTCTTCTGTAAATTCATGGCAATTCGTTATATACATGTAAGAACTCACGGGACGGTGATCGGAAGCCGTGAGTTCAAGTTATTCACTTGTAGCGGACTGTTTTGTGGACTGTTTTGTGTTGCTGTTGGGCTGCGTTTTTATTACTGTTTTGTGGAGTTTTGGAGGAGGCAGGGTGTGGAGAAACACCATATATATGTTGGGTTGTGGTTTGCTAGTTCTTGGTAATATTTTTGGGTCGTTTGATACGACTATAGTGGCCGTCATATGTATGATGTGATTAGGTTGTGTGTGGACTGTTTTGGAAGGCTCAATATGTTTATTATTGATGTTGTTTAGGCTGTTTGGTGATTGTTTTGAATGGTGTGAAGTCCTATATATAGGGGAGGTGCTGTCCGTTTCATCACAAAATAGATTGTGGTTGGTACATAATAGTTGCGACGCTTAAACGTTAACGATAGTGTCATTTCTCCTATTGTAGACTAAGGAGTCGTGACGTTTGCATAGCTTGAGGTTGTGGCAGTATATACAAGGTATGTGTGGCTATCCCTTTCCTTCTTTTGCACGACTCCGATTGTACATAATGTAATGAACGAGCTTCCAAAGATACTCTATTCTTAGAAGCTAAGCAGTACTTACATTGTTTCCCCTCTTATGGAACAATTGATGTTGATGTTGCTTCTCTTATTCTTATGTTATCAATCTTGTTGGTACTTCCTGATTCCTATAAGGTTCATAGTGAAGAGTTAGTCCTAATAAGGTGTACATAGGATACCGACCTTACGTCACTCCGAAAGGTCTACAAGGTGTTTCCATGAGTCGAGCATGCATTATATATATGTATCTATTTTACTCTACCGAGCCGCGCTATAGTCGGCCGGGTACGGAACCTATTGTGCAACCACTGATCAGCTGGGTTTTACCGAGCTCCACGTGGCCGGGTACGATTCTACCGAGCCTTATAATGGCCGGGTATGTTTTTACCGAGCCTATTACGGCCGGGTACGATATGATAATGATGATGCCCACAGAGGCGTATGTTTTAAAAGATTATGTATTTATACATATGTATCATGTATTTCATGTCAGTAGCCCTCAGAGGTACTCAGATGTTACAGGTTGTATATTCTCTACCCCTGCTCACATTGTTGTTCATATTTATGGTTCTCTGCCTTACATACTCAGTACTTTATTCGTACCGACGTCCTTTTATTTGTGGACGCTGCATGTCGTGCTGCAGGTCCTGATAGACAGGCAGGTGTAGCTCCCCCATCACAGTAGGTTGTCCAGTTCAGCGGTGATTGGCGAGATCCCTTCTCCGGACTTGCCTTGGTCTTGGTATGCATTTTTGTTATAGACATTATGGGTATGTCGGGGCCCTGTTCCGGCTATGTTGCAGCACTTATGTTCCTTTAGAGGCTCATAGACAAGTGTCGACTCATGTATAGTTTGTATGCCTTGTCGGCTGGTTTTTGTTGCATAGTCTTTCATTTTAGCGTGGAAGCTTGTACCATGTTTCTTGATTGTCTGGTCATCCCATGTTATGTAGGTTCATGCAAACATATTTTATTGTTGATTGTCCATGATCCATGTCTACCATTTATATTGGTCTAGTCAGCCTAAAAGATAATAAAGAAGGTTAGATAAAATGTACGTTGGTGCTCGGCAAGTATGGTCGGGTACTAGTCATGGTCCTCCAGTTTGGGTCGTGACATCATAATAATAACAACAATTCATTTGCAAAAACGTGGTAAAAACCAACAACAAGGACGGAACAAGTCACGATCCCTAACGGTGCTCTACCCCACGCTCAAGTCCAGTGTGCAAGTCACCACAATACAGCACTATGATGTGCACATCCCGGGTTTCAAACCCTCAAGATATCATTCCCAAGTATTACTCACCTCGAACCGGTAAAATCTCAAGTCCGCGATGCCTTTGCCCTTCAAATCAGCCTCCATGCGCGTCGACACTAGCCAAAACAAAGCGAATACACCACAATATGCAAATGGGACAATACCCAATCAAAAACAATCAAATTATAGAAAAAACCTTGAAACTAGCAAAACTCGAGCCCCGGGCCCACTTCTCGAAAAATACAAAATTCACATTTTCGGAACTCTCGTCTCGCCACGAGTCCGTACATATAAAATTTATCAAAATCGGAGTTCAATTGTCCCTTCAAATTGTAATTTTACATCACCAAAAATCATGCCCTAACTTCTCTAATTTTCACCCAATTTTTAGAGATTTCAATGATAAATCTTTAATAAAATCATGTATTTGACTCATAAAACTTACCTCCGATCGAATCCTAGTTGATATCCTCTTAATCCCTCGTCAAAATATCCCAAATATGCTCAACAATTGTGAAAAATGACTTTGGCTCGCAGAGAAAATGTTATAAAACCCTTCTATTGTCACGAACCAAACCCTGGTCGTGATGGCGCCTAACACATGCTAGGCAAGCCCGACCATCTTATCCATTTAAACCAGCCAATTATAAGTTAATACTGATTAATCGGCATAAATAGCCTATTTTCATAACAAATCAAGAAACGTAGAAACGAAATACACGATTACAGTCCCAACCAAATCGTGGTGTCACAAGTCCGAGCCTCTACAAATGAAATCTACTACACAATCAAGTCTAGGCAGAATGGAAGCAACAAAATGATAAAGAGGAAGAGGTCAGGTACTGTGGACGTCGACAGCTACCTCGAAGTCTCCATGGAATGGTGAATATAAAGCAGTTGCAACAGCTCAACTGCTCTCCTGAACCTGTATATCTGCACAAAACATGCAGGGGAGTGGGGTGAGTATATTTCAACTTAGTGAGTAATAATAATAAACAATAACTGAAAATAAGAACTGATGTACTATCACTAAACAGCTCTAAGGCAAACCCCACACAAGTAAGTCATCACTACAGTGAGTACTCTGATCTCCAGTCCACATCTATCTCAACAAGGTCCCACGCTGACTAATCCTCACTCGTACCACAACGGTGTACAACCATCTCAATATATGGAGACATATACATGTGTCTATAAGGTATAAGTATCCGAATTAGTATAATGTTGCGGCATGCAGCCCGATCCAAAATTTATATACTGCTGCGACGTGCAGCCCGATCTAATATTTGTATATTGCTGCGGCGTGCAGCCCGGTCCAATATATATACTGCTGCGGCGTGCAGCCCGATCCAATATATATACTGCTCCGGCGTGCAGCCCGATCCAATATGTATACCGCTGCGGCGTGCAGCCCGATCCAATATATATACTGCTGCGGCGTGCAGCCCGATCCAATATATATATACTGCTGCGGCGTGCAGCCCGATCCAATATTTATATATATGTATATAATACCTCCTAAGGGGTCCTTGACCCTGTCCCAATTAGTATAGGATTGGCCTTTCAGCCCGATCGAATATATATACTGCTGCGGCGTGCAGCCCGATCCAATATGTATACTGCTGCGGCGTGCAGCCCGATCCAATACATATATACTGCTGCGGCGTGCAGCCCGATCCAATATATATATACTGCTATGGCATGCAGCCCGATCCAATATTTATATATATGTATATAATACCTCCTAACGGGTCCTCAACCCTGTCCCAATTAGTATAGGATTGGCCTTTCAGGCCCACTCAGCTAAATCAGGGAACTTCCTCCCTAAGTAATCTATCTCTCATAGTACACATCTAGTACTGGCTCTTAATAGGCTATTCAGCTAGTTTTATGGCTGAATGTAAGTTTCCAACACGATATAAGGGTCACCTAGCTCTACAGGTCCCCTAATGATCTACAGATCGACACAAGGCCCCAAACATGGCTATTAGCCCAATTACACAGTTATAATCTCATTAACGGTCATAATACGCAGTATTCTATTAGCCGGGAAGGACCAAGTCCAAATCCCCAATCACAATGTCACCACGCTCGTCACAAGACGCGTGTTTCAAACCCTCAGTACATTATTTACTACTACCACTCACCGCGAACCGGTAGAAGCCTCAGTCCGCCTTGCGCTTGCCTCGCAAATCAATCTCCTCGGATGCCAAATCTGCTCAACATCAATGATAATACATCAATATATGCCCAATTCACGCAACCCATTTGAAATAATCCAAATTGCATCAAAACCCATAAAGTTGTCAAAACCTGACTTTTGGTGCGCTTCTCGAAAAATTATAAAAGTTACAATTTCGGAACCCTCATCTCAATACGAGTCTAGGCATATAAAATTTACCAAATTCGGACTCTAATTGCCCACTCAAATCGGCATGTTTCTAAAATTCTAGGCCTAGGGCTAAAACCCACCTTTAATCTTCCATGTTCATAGAAATAATCAATGATTTCATGATAAAAGCACGTAATTAAGCCAAAAAACTTACCACCGACAATATCCCGATGATCTCCCAGCTATTTCCCGTCACTTCCTCTCTCTAGGCTCAACAATGGAGGTTTTTGTGAATGAACCCGTATAGGAAATGTTCTGGTTTTAAATTCACTGCCTGGGCCATTTACCCTACGCGTTCGCGTTCAATCCCCACGCATTCGCGATGCTCTGCCAAGTTAACCCTTCGCGAACGCGACGCTCTTCATGCGTTTGCGATGAACAAATCCCCAGCCTCCAATTTTTACTCTACGCGAACGCGTGTTTCTTGCCGCGTTCGCGATGACCAATCCCCCAAGCCTACGCGGACATGTCCAAGCCTCCCGCGAACGCGATGCCTACGGTCCTCGACCTACGCGTTCGCGCCCAGCCCATCGCGAACGCGATGAACTACCTTGATACCCTTCGCGGACGCGTGCCCTTCATTGCGAACGCGATGAAGGAATTTCTTCTACAGATACAGCAATAATTCAGCTGTTGTCTTAAGCCAAAAATGGTCCGTTTGGACCCCGAATTCATCCCGAGGCCCCCGGGACCCCAACGAAAACCACCAACATACTCCATAACACGATACAAACTTGTTCCAATCATAAAAACACGCCCTCAAACATGGAAAACATCAAATCCAAGAAAATTCTAGCTTAAGTTTTCATTCAAACTTCCGAAACCGACATTCGATCAAAAATCCGACCAAACGACATCCAAATGACCTGAAATTTTGCAGGCACATCCAAAATCACCTAACGGAGCTACTGCAACTGTCGAAATTCCATTTCGACTCCCGGAGCAAAATCTCACCTATCGATCGGATATCGCTAAAATTCAACTTTGGCCAATTCAAGCCTATTTCTACACCGGACCTCTAAATTCGATTCCGATTGCTCTCCTAAGCTACAAATGACCTCCCGGAGCTGACTGAATCATCAGAATTTGACTCTGAGCTCTCTAACTCACAAGTCAACATCCAATTGACTTTTCTCAAATATTCGTTCTTCTAATAGACTATTTGTCCCAATTCAACTAAACTCAATCCGAATTGACTCAAACACGCCAAACATACATATTAAAACATGAACGAGCATATAACGGGGAAAACAGGGTGATAACTCACATGATGACGGGCCGGGTCATCACATCTGTCCGCCTAGCACTTTTTTCATCGCGTTCGAGACCCTACTCACACGAACGCGAAGGCCAAAATTTTTTAAATTTAAAAATACTCTACGCGCCATGCAAATGTGATGACCAACAGCCTGAACTCAACGCGAGCGCGACACAAACCTACGCGAACGCGTGTAACAAAATTCCACTGACTCCAAATCCTTCTACGCGAATGCGGAACTTCAAACGCGAACGTGATGCACCAGGTTCCACAACTACGCAGATCGCGGTATTTTCTTCGCGAATGCGAAGGCCAAAATCCCAGGGTCCCAAAAATGCTCTACGCATTCGCGTCCCTCACCATGCAAACGCGATGCACAAATGTCTGCAACACTAACAGTAGAAAATCGGATATCTTTTCAAACCAAAAAGGGTCCATTTTAACACCTAAAATCACCCCGAGGCCCCCGGGACCTCAACAAAAAATACCAATATACCCCAAAACATCATACGAACTTGCTCCAATCATAAAAACATATACAACAACACGAGAATCATCAAATTACCACGGATACAAGCCTAAATTTAACTAAAACTTTTGAAACTCATATTCGATCAATCCAACCAAACGACATCCGAATGAATTGAAATATTGCGGACATATCCAAAATAGCCTAGTGAAGATACAACAACTCTCAAAATTTCATTCCGACCCTAGGATCAAAATATCACTTATCAACGAGAATCCGCCAAAATTTGAACTTCACCAATTCTAGCCTAATTCTACATCAGACCTCCAAATTCAATTCCGATCGCACTCCTAAGTCACGAATCATCCCCAAAGCTAACCGAACCACCATAATTCATATTCGAGCCCTCTAACCACATAGTCAACTTCCGGTTGACTTTTCTAAAACAAACTTCCTTCTAAGAGGCTATGTGCCTTATTTTCAACCAAAACTAACCCAAATATATTCTAACACACCAAACACTGATAACGAAACATGAAGAAGCAATAGATGAGGAAAATAGAGCAGTAATACATGAGATATGGGGTCGGGTCATCACAAATACAGTTATAGATAAGATAATGCTAAGTTCTTGAAAAGATATATATCCTTATAAAAAATAATGTGAGTCAATTGGTGAAGGATCTCAATGACCTCGGGAAGAAACAAAAAAGGTACGTATAATCATGAGGATCCAAGACATAGTAAACGTCATAAAACGTCTACTTCATTTGGACAAGATTTTTTGAATTAATTACTGGAAAATGAGCCTTGAATATTTAATGAGGCTATGCCTTCTTCAAAATCATTATATTTGAAAGAGGAAGTTAGTAGTGAAATGGAATCCATACTGATAAACTGTGCATGGGAATTAGTTGATCTTCCTCCAGGTAATAAACCATTGGGTTCTAAATGGATTTTAAGAGGAAAAAAAAAATATGATGGTACTATTGACAAATATAAGGAAAGACTTGAGAAAAAAATATAGACAACGAGAAGGTCTTGAATATTTTGATACATACTCTCCAGTACAATAAATAAATCCATACGTAAGTTAGTATCATTAGATGCGGTATATGTTCTTGAAATTTATCAAATGGATGTTAAAACGACCTTCTTAAATAGAGATTTGGAGAAAGAAATTTACATGGAACAACCTGAAGGGTTTTAGGTGCCGGGTAAAGAAAAGAAGGTATATAGACTTGTTAAGTCGCTTTACGAACTAAAACAAGCACCCAAATAATAAAATGCGAAATTTGACAAAATAATATTGTCAAATGGCTTGAAGAATAAATGTGATAAATCATAAATGTGTGTGCATTAAAAAAATCACAAGTCACACAGTCATTATTTTCATATATGTGGATGATATTCTAATAATGAGTAATGACATTACCAATATTAATGCGACTCTAACTAGCAAGTTTGATATGAAAGACTTGGAAGTTGCTGATTGAATTTTGGGTTTAAATATCCATAAGACTCCTCAAGGTCTGGTGTGGCCTCAATCTAATTACATTAAAACAATACCTAAAAAATTCAAGTAGTTAGATTTTAAAATTGCAAAGACTCCAATTGATGTGAATCTTATACTTTCAAAGAACAAAGGCCAAAGCATATAACAATTGGATTATCCTTGTGTATTCTGATGTTTAATGTATATCATGAATTGTAATCGACAAGATAGAGCTTGTGCTATAGGTAAATTGAGTCGATACACGAGTAATCCATGTAAATCTTATTGATGGAATGATTTTTGGGATATTTAAAACATATCCAAGACTTTTCTTTACACTACAGAAATTATTTTGCAGTGATTAAGGAATATTGTGATGCAAAATGGATCATTGGTTCAACTGATTCTATATCCACAAGTGAACATGATTCACTATTGGTGGAGGAGCAGTATCTTTGAAGTCGTCCAAATAAACATGCATTTCCCACTCTACAATGGAGGCTGAATTTATAGCCTTAGATAAAGCCAATGAAGAAGGTAAATGGCTCCGGAATTGTTTTGGAAGATATTTCATTTTGGCCCCCTATATGCATACATTGCGATAGTCAAGCGAAAATTGAAAGGGCTAGGAGCGTTATGTATAACAGTAAATCTCATCATAGATGACGAAGACGTAAAATTGTTAGACAATTATTCTCTAAGGGGATCATCACAATTGACTATGTGAAGCCAAACGACAATGTGCCAGATCCACTTACAACATGCCTAACAAGAGAGGTAGTTGAAAGATCATCTAGGGGAATGAGACTATGGCCGAGGATAAGTCATTGTGGCGGTAACTCTACCTGTATGACTAGAGATCCCAAGATCTATGTTCAAGGAGATCAAACAAAATCATTAGTAACAATTCAACATTGTCAACTAAAATTTTGATTCATTCTCGTGATTGGACAATGTTCAGTACCAAGGATAAAACATTAAGGATTTTAAATAGTTTCTAAATTTGATATGAGGTATATTAAAGAGTTTATCAATGGGATGACTCATTTAGGAACCACCTATGTAACTGTGAAGCATTAGCCGCTTCAAGGAAAATTTTGCCAGGCCAATTTTCTACGCACTTATGAATCCAAGCGGAGTTCATGGTTGAAACGATCACAACAATGAGAATCAAAGATGGTTAAAGGTTGATTGTGCGACTTATGATTGTCTAGGTATACACCAAAGTTTGACAGTTCAAAGATATCAAATCTATCTATCGATTGAATATATCCGATATAAGTTCACTACGAAAAGTTCAAAGGAGAACCTACATATACAGATGTGATTAATACATACTTTTAAATGAAATAATTTTTATGTATATGTGATATAGCCATTTCCTATTCATGTGGGTGATTGTTGGGTTTAAGCTTCTTAGAACATAAACTATAGTGAATGGAAAATGAGGGAAAATGAATTTATTTGAATTTCCCTCTTTACAAAGAAGAAAATGTGTTTTAATGGGTATATATACAACTTCACTTCTTCTATTTTTTAAAGAACCGAGAAGAAGGCATGCCTAACGTCGTCGTCATCGTCGCTCGGCTCGGCTTCAACATTGGATTTGGGTTTGGATTTGGTCAAATGATTAGATTAATTGATTAATTGTTTTGACCAAATAGACCAAATTTATTTGTTAATACTAACACAATACTAATTAATCCAAATTATACCGTTTCTATAGCAGTAATTCAATTTTCCTCTATTATAATTTTCCCGTTGTAAATTAAATTTGGTTGTTTGCATCAATGGTCGTTTTATAAAACAGCCATTTTGAGTTGCAACTTTGCATGAAGAGTTTTAACTCTTTAGTATAACCCAGTGTTCTTTTGCATTCGTTCTACATTTTTCAATAGAAAAGAAAGGTGTGATTTACTAATGCTCTTTGCATTTGTTGTCAATGGGGTTTGAAGTACCGCTACACCACTGAGGGTAATTCGTTCATCCGGGAAGAAATAATGATATCCCGGGTACTAAGAGGGAATTGAATTTCTTAAGAAAATATTGTAAATTCAGTGTGCTTGGAATAATTCTGTTCTTCAGCATTTATTATTTTAAAGCATTTTTTTTAGTTTTTGAATATATTGTTGAATATAGATTACTAACAAAAATTGTAATACTATGATAAACAATACTTTATGAGATAAAATAATAATTAAAAAAAGTTTATTTACTAATCTAAAGATAATTCTGTATTTAAAAATATTTATATATGTATTACTAGTACATATACTCTTATGGTACCTTCTATTCCATACAAAATAATAAATAAATTCTCGTTTAGTTGTTTCAGATGACATGGCAAGGTATCAGAAGATAAAATTTTGGGGGAAAAGTTCCCATTCCGGATCAACAAGCTCACAATGTTGTTTTGAAGCTCTACAGTAAAGATAGCTACTAAAAACGTAGATAGAGAAACTCCACCCTTTATCTAAGACATAACCTCATGAATATAATCACTATAACACCAATCATACCACCGGAACCACCGTACAAGAATAACGATATGCACGTGGAAGAAACAACACAACATTCCTACAAAGAAATGCTCCTTGATAAATAGGTAATCCACCAAACTGATTACTATGAGGAAGATGCCACCACAATTATAAAAGATGATAAAGTAAAAAAACATTGAAGGCTCAACCCCACTTTCCAAGAAGACAAGAACCGCATATATTTCTCATGGCACTTCTGTGTTATCAATAATGGTTTTTCGATATAGAATGTCCCAATATCTTTGCTCTCAACTAATTGACTTATGAAAACCATCTATATAGTTAATCTAATTGACCTAGGATTTCTTTATTGTCAAATTTTGTCTAGAAGAAAATATGAGCATTACAACTAAGGTCATCATTTGTCTCTGGGAACTTCTTTTCAGTACGTAAATGAGAATGAATTTTGTGCCACAAGAAGCTACCCTCCCTACAACAACTATATGGATTCATCTTCCACAACTTTCATCAGAGTTATATGACAAGGAAATACTAGAAAACGTTGGTAGGAAATTGGGCAGACTACTCAAAATTGGCTCATGCACCTCCTCTATGTTGAGAGCAGATATGCCCGTATATGTACTTAATGACCTTTAGAAAGTCCAGCGGAAAGATCAGTTACAATTGGAGAACACAAGCAAACAATGATTTATGAGGCGAAGGCACACTATGTACAACTTGTGGAAGAATTTGGCACACGATAAAAATTTGCAACTACAAGAAAGTACATTCACCACTATCACAAGAGTACCATAAACCTCAGGGGAATACATGAAACAAGAAGATGAGAATGAATGGAAGATAGTAACCTTCCTAGGATGAAGGAAAAGAACGATAGAACTGCCAACAACCATCACCATACATCATAAGCACAAAGAATCTAGGTAAAAATGTTCGATACAAATTCAGGTAAGTTCTTACAAAATAAAATAGTCCAATACAATCTAAGTCAAACAATACGAAACCAAAAAATTACAACAGGCCCAACGGCCCAGTCAATAAAAAAAACTCCATTCCCCACTCCCCAGTAACCCATTCCACGCAGCCCTAAGCCAAACATATAACCCCAAACGTAAGGCAGGAATGGGGCCCGATGAAACTAAAACTCAATCCCTGGGCCATACATTGGCACCTACAATGAGGCCCCTCCCCTTAGCCCAACTCCTGACGGATAAAACGTCAAACTTGGGGCATTGGATCACTAGGCCAGCTCTAAACAACCATTTAGGGCTCACCCGATTGGAGATACCCAGCCCAAATAATCACCCCTACCCAAACAACTACACGTCCTCTACTTCTCTCTTAGAGAAACAATCTAATAGGAAAAACTCACCACAAGCTTGTTTAACCAAAATATGAGATTTCGATTAAAACTAAGAAACAATAGATTAAATCGGGTTACTGATAATCAAAAGACCGAAGAATATAATAGGCTTTTAATAATTAGAGTGCACAATAAAGAAAAAATGTATTTCAATACGCTTTTAATAGTTTATCGTACTTACAATTGGTATAACTTCCTCCTTTTTTATCTTACCCTAGGCAGAAGAATGAAACCTAGGCTTTAATGACACAATTATGAGTAATAAATGACATTGAATAGGTAGTTACACAATCATTCTTATTAAATTTCAATTCTTCAAAGTATCAGGTATTTAATGATTGAATTTGAACTTCTTTCTGCCTCCAGATCCATGCTTTAAATGCTTTTTGATCCGTTGCCCTTTAATGCCTTTAATTGATACGGAACTCGTATCTACTTGCTCTTTGTATCCTTTGTCTTTAGAATTACATTCCAACCCACTCTAAATAGGCACGCGACTCATTGTTGAATTACGTCCCCTGTCTAATTTGTCTCCTCGCATCTTTTATTTATTGATTATCTTCCGGAGTAATAACCTTTTGACCATTCTATGTGTCTTGCCATGTCATAAAAAACTTTTTCCCAATACAGATAGTCCCCCCGCTTTCCTTTTATTTATCCATTAAATAATTGGGAAGTAGAAGTGGTATTTTTATCATAATAAATGCTGACGCTTCACTTGTATTGTCCTTTTAATGCTCCTTACACGTGTCATCTTCTGATTTAACTTTGCAACTCAACTTCCTTTTTTAGGCTTTTTCAACCTTTCTTTTCAAGAAGTGACAGTTCTTTTTAATACAGTTTTTTCATCATTATACCTCTTAGTTCATCAGTTGCTTCCTTATACCATTTCGAATCTTTCTTCCTCAGTTTTTTTTTCATCAAGTGACTTCTTGCTTCCTTTTACTTTTCTTCTCTAAAAAGTTTTATTCAACAATGACATCTTCAAACCCTAACCCTAGAAAAGTTCCAATTCTTGACCAATTTCCCAATGCTCCTACTTCAATTAGGCACAATAGAGATAAAGGGAGAAGACTTCAGAATTTAAGATCAACGCGTGGAGAGTCAACTGGCAATGCTCCTCCTTCCCCGAACACGAATGTCAAAGGTTCTTCATCTAAAACATCTCCTTCGAAAGGTAAAGAGATTTTTGACCCTTCTCTAGAACCCTTAGTTGAGGATATTGTACCAAATGATTTATCCTTTGTGGGTGATAGAACATCGCTTCAAAAACAAGTTGAAAAACTAGAGAAACTTGATGCTAATCATTCTCTTATAACTAAACTCTCAATTCCAACCATTAGAAAAGATTGTTATTGGAAGAAAAATCTTCGCCTATCAATTCCTACCATAAATCAGAGGATTTCTTCCTTTAGGAATGTGTATTCCTTTGTTTATACCTACCCTTTTACTTGGGTGTTAAAGCCTGCTATAGATCTAGTTATCCTTGATTTATACCTTTCTTCAATATCTGCTTAGGTCAAGTCGGTCCATTAGTATGGAGGGCGGTTGCTTGCTTGAGATTTCTATCTGCAAAGGCCAAAATTGATTTTACCCTTGCCCATCTCATTTATTTATATCATTCTAAGTTGATGCGTCATGGTTTCTTTACCTTAACTGTGAGGAGTAAAAAGGTTTTAGTAAACCTTGATGACGTTAATGACTGTGGATGGTATCTACGTTACATTGTTGTTCGCATAGTGGATTTGCTGGGCGAGACAAATATTCCCTTCCCTGAGAAGTGGAACTTTGCACGTAAGCTTCTAGCTATTTTTACATGTCTATTTTTGGAGATTTTGATTTTCTCTTTGATCTCATCCTTTTTTTTTGGTTTTATTGTAGCAACCATGGGAGATATGGAGCCTATTCCCAATTTCCGTGGTTGGGTAGACTTAATTTTGAAAGTTGCTCCCAGAGAGGAAAGGACTTGGAAATCTATTTCTTCTCTTCACGATTGGAAAGTGAAAACACATGGATTGTATGTTTTTATTCTTAAATGCATATAGTAAATCAAATTTTTAATAAAATTTAATTCATTTCCCCCATTTTCTTCTTTAATACATGTGTAGTGGTACGTCTATGACTTCCTCACAACTGTTTTTTCGTGCAACAGATTTCTTTATATAAAATATACAAGGTGTTTTCTTATCGTAACCTGTTTTATCACATAACCATATCCCTATCTTTATATATTTAGAAAGGGTTTTGGAAAGTGTTTACAACATTTGAAAAATGTTTTATGTAAAACAACATTGAAGAATATTGTGTACGTGGCTATTCACATCTAAATCTTGATACATGGCAATTTGCAGCTGAATTTAGTCAACTTTTGCTTGAATATCCGCATCTCTTTTTCTCTACTAATCCGCATCTATTTCTCTGCAAGAAGCTATGTATAATGTATAGTCCCCCAAGTGTTTGAGCGTTGAAGAATGAAGCCTTGAACACTTGGTTAATATTCATATGTTGGTCCTTTTCCTGAAACACAAAATATGCGGGACTCGGAGGTATAATTTTAGGTGAAGACCGCCTACCCGTATGTATTTCCATCAGATTGATATAACCCTAGGCTTAGAATTTAAGAATATTCTATTTTGCCATGCAGGTTATGGCTCATCATTTGGCACGGGTTAGGAATTTTTCCTACCATCTAAAATTGTTAGTAAAACCTTAATAATTTAAAAGAATAATAATTTTACATGAAGATACCTGACCGTGTCTACCACCTTAGAAGTAATATCTTTTTAAATGTACAGCATTCCAACGTGAAGGTAGAATTCTGCCGTACACAGTTTCTAGCTCATACGTACCTTTTCCCGCAATGTTACAGATTCTATATGGTCCTTCCCATGTTGGACTTAACTTTCCTGAATTAGCAGCCTTCGTAGATTGAAACACCTTTTTGAGCACAAAGTCCCCAGTTTTAAAGAACCTGAGACGTGCTTTCCATTTATAGTATCGTTCAATCACTTGTTTCTGAGCCGCCATTCTTATCAATGCTGCTTCTCTCGTTCCTTCAACCAGATCAAGATTAACCCGTAACTCTTCATTGATTGAATCCTCCGTTGCTTTATCATATCTTACACTTGGTTCTCCTATTTAAACTAGAATCAGAGCTTCTGCACCATAAACCATCGAAAATGATGTTTTGCCCGTAGTTATTTTCGTAGTTGTCCGATAAGCCCACAACACAGCTGGTAGAACTTTAGACCAATTGTCTTTTGAATCCTGCAACCTTTTCTTCAAATTAGTGATGATTATCTTGTTCGTGGATTCCGCTTGTCTATTACCCACTGGATGATATGGTGTCGATGTAATTCTTTAGATTTGCCGGCTTTGAAAGAATTCTGTAATTTGTGCTCCTATGAACTGTGGACCATTATCGCACACAATTTCCTTTGGAACCCCAAAACGGCATATTATATTTCTCCAAATAAAGTCTTTAACTTCTTTCTCTCATACCTGCTTAAATGCCCCTGCTTCTACCCATTTAGCTAAATAGTCAGTAAACACAAGTAGAAACTTTACCTGTCCATTTGCCTGAGGTAATGGACCCCCGATATCCATCCCCCATTTCATGAAGGGCCATGGAGCTATTACTGGATGTAGTAATTCAGTTGACAACCAGTCAGCAATCGTATATCATTATTCAAATTCATCATATCAAGTAACGAGATAGCCACTAGAGCTTCCAATTTCCGATAACCGCTACACTGTGCCGATACACACGATATACCACCGTTGCGTAGGCAGGTTACGAGAACTTCTAGTCTCCAACACATACATAACATAGGAATCACTATGCCCGATTCCGTACTTCACCGTGCGATTACATAACGCACCTCAAGCGTCCATTCATACCACGAAAGCCATTCATAAATTTCACTATGTCATCAACGACTCAATTATTACAGTCGATCCAACGGGAGTATACCACCATACCGTTAGATATTATCAGTTTATTTTACCTGGCCCTTTTGACCATAGACTCTGCCGAAATACTAGTATAGCAGTACCATTCTCCTAAATCACCAGGAAGATTGATTCTCAGATTATCTGCAGCTGCCCACGCTGCTTGAGGATTTTAATGACTCCCCATATAATATGAATTGATCTCAAAACCTTGAACATGCCGTTATCAACTTTCCATAACACATCGCATATACCATACCACACTAAGACAACAGGGAAAATTCATATCCCTTTCCCTACGCCGCAAACATCAGCGCACTCAACTAGTCAAGGACTTTCATGATCCCATATAGAGAAAACTCATTACACATTTCGAGCTTTACATACCAACAGAAAATACACTCATTTTCAAACCACGGTAAAACACATCACAAACCCTTTCTCCCAATTACATTGCATAAGTTAAATTGCCAGGACCGAGTCCTTATACCCATACCGAGTTACACAACTGCCAATACTCAAAAGCTTATTGCACAATATCGGCGAGACTCATTACTTCAAACATATACCAGGAATTAATCGTATTCCTTATCATACCATTTCGGTTTATTAACAAGTTGATCCATTTACCCAATTTCCTTTATGATTTATCTTTAATGTCATATCAGTCTTTACTGTAGCACGACAATGCCTCAACCCTTTTTACCACACAAAACTCGTACACAAGACCACACGATCTAAGGCTTACGGGCCGATGAATACTCTCTCAAATGTTTCCCAGAAGTACCACATTCTACCACACTTTATTTTGAAGAACTTCCCGCGATTTTGAATTTGTTATCATTACTTCCCAATACTACATAGAATCCCATCATTCACATAATATAACACAAGCCTTGATCTTTTCTAACGAAACCGCCATCTTTAGCCACATACACAATCTTAAGGCACCCGACTGTTACAAGCAAAATCTTGAACACTGCAAAACCATTCTCGGGCATCATTCACCCTTATTCAGCTGTAATTCAACTATCCTATTGGGTAGAACCACTCGTGTTTTGTTAGAACTCTGACATTGCAGAACATGATTACTTACAGGTACAATTCGCTATCTTTCTTTTCTATACACCGAACATTCCTTACCAACAGTAGTTCAAAACATCCTAGTATTTCTTCACATCTACGAAGCGCCATAACCCTATCAAAATTTTCCCAACATACTTAAAGACAGTGCCCACATAGCACACAACCGTGCAATTAGTTATTTAATAGCAACCTCCCCAACTTGGCTCGGAGCCATACATCTAAGCACTTTTAGCCGCTCATAGCATCCTTTACTCAAATGATGCCACAATGTTATGGTGAGATTAAACTCAAGTCATTTACAAGCTTGACAAAGACTCGAATCATCAGAGACCTTAACCCTTCTGTAATTCTTGCATTTATACACACACCACCAATAAGCCCACTCTCTTTATGTGACAGAAATCTTTCTAAGTCCCAAATTTTCCAAAAATTTTGGCAGAGTTTCCTTTGTAATTTGGCCTAACCACCTGCCAGAGAATCACCAAACCATTCTAACAATACATCCATAACTCAACAAGACATCGCAATGTATATCAACAACATTAATCTCAACACTATACAAGTTATATTATCAAAATTGATACATGGACATGCGCTGCACATATCAAATACCTTTAAATTACACATGAGAATCAACCCACCTACTTTTCCCTAATTTAGCATTTCAGCACAATACCTTCCACTAGGATACACATAGCATAATCACTTTAGTCTTCCTGAGTTTGAACTCGTTCCACTACACATAAGGCACTTTATCTCCCATTATCAAACTACCATTTGCACAATAAAGATCAATACGGATCGTATGAACTTCATAATACCGGCTCGCGAAATTAGTACCTTAGTGCTCAAGCCATAGACAAAGATCTGGCCTCAAGTCCTCCCGACTGGTCCAGCATGAATTCACAGAGATTATATCTCGTCCCTCGATTGGGGAATCATAACTCATCAAGGCAAATTATCACTAAGCACTCGAGTGCGCACATCAACGTGTAGAAGGAATTTCAAGAATCATACCTCAAACTGAATCACGTACGCACGATAAGAATTTCAAGAATTTGAAGCTTTCCTAAAAGGTTTGCAGCCTCCCGAGGATAAGTACAGGCGTCCCCGTACCGATCCACGAGACTCTACCAACCGGCTCATGACTCGCGAGACCTGTTAACCTAGGCTCTGATACCAACTTGTCACGACCCCAAACCCCGATCGTGATGGCGCCCAACACATTGCTAGGCAAGCCCGACCATCTTATCCAATTAAACCAGCCAAGTATAATTAATACTGATTAATCGGCGTGATTAGCCTGTTTTCATAACAAATCAAGAAGTGTAGAACTGAAATACAAGAACACAGTCCTAACCAAATCATGGTGTCACGAGACTGAGCCTCTACAGAATAACATCCTAATACAAACAAGTCTAGGCAAAATGAAGACAACAAGATGATAAGGAAGGAGAAAACAGGCTCTGCGAACGCTGGAAGCTACCTCGTAGTCTCCGCAAAAGTAGATGATGATCAGCAGCTACAACAACTCAACTGCTCTCGGGCACTTGTGAATCTGCACTAAAAGTGCAGGGGAGTGGGGTGAGTATATTTCAACTCAGTGAGCAATAATAATAAGCAATAACTGAAAGTAAGAACTCCGGTGCTATCACTAAACAGTTCCAAGGCAACCCCCACAGGTTAGTCATCACTATAATGAGTACTCTGATCTCTAGTCCACATCTATCTCATCTAGGTCCCACACCGACCACATCCTCACTCGTACACTACGGTATACAGCTATCTCAATATATGGAGACATATACATCTGTCTATAACATATAAATATTTCAGTATATATATGAATATGAATAAGTATAATGCTGCGCGCGCAGCCCGCTCCAATACATATACCGCTGCGGCGCGCAGCCCGCTCCAATACATATACCGCTGCGGCGCGCAACCCGCTCCATTTAACATCGACGGCGCTCACCGGGGGTGTATACAGACTTCGGAGGGGCTCCCTAGGCCCAAGCACTATTATACTGCGGCGTGCAGCCCGATCCACACATGTATTACTGCGGCGTGCAGTCCGATCCAATATATATATGTATATATATTTATACTATTATATATATATATATATATATATAGGGCTCCTACAGCCCAAGCGCAATAATACTGCGGCGTGCAGTCCGTCCCACATGTATATTACATGTATATTACTGCGGCGTGGAGTCCGATCCAATATATATACTGCTGCGCGCGTGCAGCCCGATCCAATATAGGTATATATATATATAATACCTCATAATGGGTCCTCGACCCTATCCCAGTCAGTATATACTTGGCCTCTCGTGCCCAATATAATATATCACAGTGGGTCCTTGACCCTGTCTCAGTCAATATAGACTTGGCCTTTCAGGCCCAATATAACATCTCATAGTGGGTCCTTGACCCTATCTCATCTCAGTCAATATAGACTTGGCCTTTCAGGCCCACTCAGCTAGAACAGGGAATTCCACCCTAGATAATCTCTCTCAATGTACATATCTAGTACGGGCTCATATTATGCTATACGGCTAGAGCTACGGCTGAGTGTATGTTTCCAACACGATATAAGGGTCACCTAGCTCTATAGGTTCCCTAATGCTCTACGGATCGGCACAAGGCCCCAAACATGGCTATCAGCCCAATTGCACAGTTATAAACTTATTATCAGTCATAACACACAGTATACTATTAGTCGGGAAGGACCAAGTCCAAGTCCTCAATCACAATGTCACCACACCCGTCATAGAACGCGTGTCTCATCTCAATATAGCACCGTGAAGTGCTAGTACGGGGTTTCAAACCCTCAGTACATTGTTTACTACTACCACTCACCTCGAACCAGTAGAAGCTTCATGCCCGCGACGCCTTAGCTCCTCGAACCGGCATCCACGCACGTCAAAACTAGCCAAAATCAGTACAAATATATCAAAATAGGCTAATGTAACATAACCCAATCGAAAGAACTCGAAAAATATCAAAAATCACGAAATTGGCAAAACCCGAGACCTGGGCCCACATCTCGAAAAATTTCGAAATCTATATTTCTGGAATCCTCGTCTCGCCGCGAGTCCGTACATACCAAATTCACAAAAATTGGGGTTCATTTGTCCCCTTAAATAACTATTTCTATCCAAGAGGGTTTTCTACCCTTTTCAACAAAAATTCTCAAATTAAACACTAAAACTTGCAATAGATTCGAGTTATACCACCAAAATTGAGTTAAGAACACTTACCCCGTTGTTCTCTCCAAAAATCCCACGAAAAATCGCCCTATCCGAGCTCCAAATCGTCAAAAATGGCAATATATTTTCGGAACTCAAATATATTCTGTCCGACACTGTTTCACGGTACTGTTCACGGACACTGTTTCACTGTCACTGTTCACAGCAGATTTTTCTGCATTTTCTGCCCATTTTCTAAGTCCGGAATTATTCCGAGACACCACCGAAGCACCCCCGAGCCCTCGGGGCTCCAAACCAAATATGCACATTGACTCTAAAACATCACACAAACTCGCTCAAGTGATCAAATCGCCGAAATAACGTCAAAATCATCAATTTTCATCAAATCAAGGCCTAAGTTTCCAAAAACTTCCGAAAATACACCTTCGATCAAAAACTCGACCAAACGATGTCCGAATGACCTGAAAATTTGTAGACATATCCAAAATCACCGAACGAAGCTACTGCAACTGTCGGAATTCCATTCCGACTCCCGGATCAAAATATCACCCATCGATCGGATTCCGCCAAAATTCCAACTTCGCCAAAATAGGCTAACTTCTTCACCGGACCTCCAAAATTACTTCCAATTGCGCTTCTAAGTCTTAAATCATCTCCCGAAACTAACCGAATCATCGGAATTCAGTTCCGAGCCCTCTAACTCATAAGTCAACGTTGGGTTGACTTTTCCAACTTAAGCTTTCCTTAAAGAGATTAATTGTCCCTTTTCCTACCAAAATCGATACGAATTGACTCAAAGTTTGCACACAAGTCACATTCGACATTACGGACTTGTACCAGCTTTTGGAATCGCATTCTGACCCCGATATCAAAATTTTCACTTCCGGTCGAATTTTCTCATAAACCTTCAAATTCTTATATTTAGCCAAATGACTTCAAAATAACCTCCGGACATCCGAATTCACTTCCGATCGCTTTCCCAACTCCAAAATCACCATACGGATCTATTCCCAGACTCGGAATCCCAAATGGACATCTATAACTCTAAAATGCCTTCCAACCCAAATTTATGAAAATTTTCTAAAATACTAACTTCCACCATATACGCCAAAATGCTCACGGGTTATCAAAAACCAAATCCGGACATACGCCCTAGTTCAAAATCATCATACAAGTATGCTGGAACTTTTAGATCCCAATTCCGAGGTCATTTACTCAAAATTCCAATCCTAGTTCATTTCTTCAACTGTAAGCTTTCAAAATGAGAATTTCCATTTAGATTTGACTCCAAACTTCCCGAATTTTAATTCTGACCATACACACAAGTCAATATACCTGAGATGAAGTTGTTCATGGCCTCAATCTACTGAATGACGCGGCGGGACTCAAAACGACCGGTCGGGTCGTTACATTCCATGATCTACAAGTACATGTATATGCCCTAAAGTCAACAACATGTTTATACGACCCATCTTAGATCTCATACCCTGTTTCACCATTAAATTTGACTTCACATTTGGCTGTCCTTTGAGCATTCTAAGCAAGTATTTCCATAGACATGGGCTATATCTCACCTACCCATTTTTCAGAAAACTCTCTCATGCTATTCTTTCTCTCCATACACTTGAATAGCCTAATTGGCACCTGTACATAACCTACTTTGTCATGCCGGTCCCCAAACTTACATATTTGCCAATTAAACACTTATACTCATTCAAAACGTGAATAATAAACGCTTATCCAAGGAGGCTGGCAGTGCGTGTTTGGCAATCGCCTACACGTAGATGTCAATAAAATATATCCACATAGGCTCCAAGTCATATCTGATGGGAAAATAAGATTAAAAATTATTCCCCCCCCCCCTTCCCTCCCCCAAACCCACATTTCCCCTCATTTTACACTTATCCCGCTAAATTAGAGCTTAGATAGTATCGATCAAAAGTGAGTCGCTCATCTCTTCTCCGTTGTTCTTGCCGGGATTTTCATATGTAGAGTTGTTATCAAAGTTTGTGGGGTAAGTTTCTTCATTTGTTCTTCATATTTTGTGTTTATTGTACTTCATTTCCTTCTATTTATAGGGATTTTGCTCTGTTTAGGGTTTTTTAGGGGGAGGTTGGGTTAGCTGTTTAATATCCCTTAATATATATGGCTATTATTGTGTTTTGCTACATGTTAGAGTGAAAGGCCTTTTTAATGTAGTGCCATGCATGTAATGGAATTTTTGGGTTATTCTCTTTAGTGTTTCGATTTTTATTTCAAATTAGAATTTGTCTTGGGTTTTTGCTGGGTCTTGTTCTGAATATTATAAGGCTTTGTGGGGACCAAAAAGGAATCTTGGATGCTTTTTACTTTGAAAATCTATATTTTTTGTTGGTTTGTTTATGGAGTTGTGTAAAGGTACATCTTTTGAGAACAAATAGTCATTGATAACACTGTTTTTTTGTTTCTTTGCAGGTATGAAAATGCCATATGACTTGTAAAATTCCTACAACCGATTCGTAAACAGACAGGAAAATAGCTTCAACCCTAGTTAACCTACAAATCCACCACAATGGTAATTTTGTATCCGATCCTGACCTAAGGTATGCAAATGGACTAACTTGTCCTCACATAGCTACAATTGATGTAGATGAGCTACATATTATGTTGTGTCACGACCCCAAATCCGGTCGTGATGGCGCCCAGCACATTGCTAAGCCAGCCTGATCAATCAATATCAACAACGGAGCTAGAAGCTCTCTTTAACCCATTTAAGCATTTCAAAATATGAAACAATAGTAATACTTATACCAACAACGGGGAAACCAAGTCCCAAAATATACTAACTCCCATAGACCGAAGGGTCAAGAGTCATGAGCCTCTAACGAACGTAAGTGTATAAAGGTTTACAAAAATACCAAGTGCGGAAAGAAATGTCAATACAAAATCAAAAGATAGTAGGAAGGAATATCGGGTCCTGCGGACTCTGCAACTACCTCGTATATCCCACAGATGTCGCCTCGCACAGCTACTGGATCATTGCTGAGAGGTACCTGGATCTGCACACAAGGTGCAGGGAGTAAAATGAGTACTGCCAGACTCAGTGGTAATAAACAAGGGTAAGACAGCGCAGATAAGAAATCCGCAATAAAGCACTATGTAAAGATGTAATCAAATACCCTGTCACAGAATCAATATCGACTGTACCTGTACCAACAAGTACCAGCAACACAGTATAACAACTAGCGTATGTAGCTAAATGCAATGCAATGCATGATATGACCGCTACGGCGCGTAGCCCGACTCCAATTTTTTTGGGTACCCGTGCTCACTGTGGGGGTTCAGACTCCGGAGGGGCTCCTACAGCCCAAGCACATCTCATAGAGATATTCCTGCGGCGTGCAGTCCGATCCAACATATATCTCGCCGCGGCGCGCAGCCCGATCCACTACTAGTCAGCTAATATGCAGATACAGCCTCGCAGGCTCAAAAGTAGTTTTTGAAAACTCTTTTATCATTTTTCAGTTGGAAAACAGTAATATCAAGTTCCAGAGATTGGAATTAGCATAATAACAGAAATAGCTGCGGACTAGTAGTAAACTAGCATGTCTATATGATAAGATAATGATAACGATCCTCGCGGGATCCAATAACTGGCTCACGGCCCACAAGCATACACAACCGCCCAAGAAGAGGGTTCAACGGCTCGAGAAAAGCCAATAATACAGTATCAACAGGTCGGACTAATATATAGTCTCCAATTCATGATCGACCCCGCACTCTCGAGAGTGTGCGTGTCTCGCTGCTATACAGCGTCACAAAGTGGTATACCGGGGTTTCGAATCCACTGGTCATCACCCACATCTATTACTCACCTCAATACAGCGCGACGACTATTCCGCAATGCCCTTGCCACGAGAATCAAGCTCCGCACGCGTAGAATCTGATCAAATACAGTAGAAACACAACAAATTAGGCCAATGGGACGACACTCAATCAATATAACTCAATTTACATCAAAATTCCCAAAGTTGTCAAAACCCGACTTTTGGTACGCTTTCCAAAAAATTACAAAAGTCACATATTCGGAACCCTCATCTCGATACGAGTCTAAGCATATCAATTTTACCAAATTCGGACTCCATTTGGCCATTCAAAACCTTGATTTTCTAAAGTTCAAGCCTAGGGCTAAATCCTCTATAAATTACCCCAAATTCCTCCATTTTCATGATATAATTGCATAATATTACCAATACTAATCATAGTTTAAGTCCATAGTTGATTACCCGATGATTTCCCTTGAGTTTCTCTTCAAAATCGCCCAAATCGCCTCTAAAGCCGAGACCCAAATGTGTGAAATGTTTCTGAAATTTTTCTAACTTCTGATACACTTAACTCACAGCGATTTTCGCTTCTGCGGATAAAATTCCGCCCCTGCGGAACCGCTTCTGCGACCTTTTGGTCGCTTCTGCGAACCCAGGCCCTCTTGGCCATTTCCGCACCAGCGATCCAAGGACCGCTCCTACGAGTCCGCTTCTGCGGATTTTCATCCGCTCCTGCGGTCCTCTCCGCCTCTGCGATCAAGAGTCCGCTTCTGCGGACTCGCCTCCGCGATCGACCACCCGCTTCTGCGGACCTCCCCATCGCGCCTCAGGACTACTTCTGCGATCGCCCACTCGCTTCAGCGAAGCCGCTCCTGCGGGCCAAGCTACGCTTCAGCGGTCTATCCTGCTTCTGCGCCTTCTTGTCCGCTCCTGCGGACTCTCTCCTGCGCTCCCATTTCCGCAGGAGCGGAAACAACACAACAGACTCAAGAACCTGCAATTTCCATGTTTTCTCCTGTTTAACCATACAAAATCACCTCGAGGCCCCCGGGACCTCATCCAAACACACCAACACATCTTAATACCTTATTCGAACTTGCTCCAATCCTCAAAACACATCTAATAACACCAAAACCCATAATTCACATCTAATTCAAGCCTAAATTCCTTAAAACATTCCCAATTACACATTCAATCAAAAACCCGACCAAACGACGTCCGAATGACCTGAAATTTTGCAGGCACATCCAAAATCACCTAACGGAGCTAGTGCAACTATCAGAATTCCATTTCGACCCCCGGATCAAAATCTCACCTACCGTTCGGATTTCGCCAAAATTCAACCTTAGCCAATTCAAGCCTATTTCTACACCGGGCCTCCAAATTCAATTCCGATCACTCCCCTAAGTCACAAATCACCTCCCGGAACTAACCGAATCATCGAATCCGATTCCGAGCCCTCTAGCTAAATAGTCAACTCCGGGTTGACTTTCCTTATTCAAGTTTCCTTCACAAAGGCTATATGCCTCATTTCCAATCCCAATCACTCCTAACTCACCCGATAGACTCTAACACTGATATAAAATCATAAAACATGTATTTACAACATAACGGGGTGGTAATTCCCATGACGACAGGCCGGGTCGTCACATTCTCCCCCTCTTAAGCAAATGCTCGTCCTCGAGCGGGTCAAGAAGCATACCTGAAGTCTCAAACAAGTGAGGATATCTGCTCCGCATCTCCCGCTCGACCTCCCAAGTGGCCTCCTCCACGGGTCGACCTCTCCACTGAACCTTAACCGATGCAATCTCCTTAGACCTCAATTTTCTCACCTGCCGTCCCAAAATGGCAATAGGCTCCACATCATAGGATAGATCACCATCAAGTTGAATGGTGCTGAAATCCAATACATGAGACGGATCTCCAATGTACTTCCGGAGCATAGACACATGGAATACCGGATGAACGCTGGATAAGCTGGGCGGCAAGGCCAACTCATATGCCACCTCTCCAACTCTCCTAAGTATCTCAAAAGGACCAATGTACCCGGGACTCAACTTTCCTTTCTTCCCAAACCTCATGACACCCTTCATAGGTGAAACCTTCAACAATACTCCGTCACCAACCATGAAAGACAACTCTCGAACTCTACGGTCCGCATAACTCTTCTGACGAGACTGTGCTGTACGAAGCCTCTCCTGGATCAACTTTGCTCTATCCAGAGCATCCTGGACTAACTCAGTCCCTATCAATCTAACCTCACCAGGCTCAAACCATCCCACGGGGGATCTACACCGTCTACCATACAATGCCTCATACGGGGCCATCTGAATACTCGACTGATAACCGTTGTTGTAGGCAAACTCAGCAAGTGGTAGGAACTCATCCCACGAACCACCAAAGTCAATCACACAAGCTCGCAACATATCCTCCAAGATCTGAATAGTGCGCTCACACTGTCCGTCTGTCTGGGGGTGAAATGCTGTACTCAACTCAACCCGTGTACCCATCTCTCGCCGAAATGCTCTCCAAAACTGAGAAGTGAACTGAGTACCCCTGTCGGATATGATAGACACTGGGACCCCATGCAACCGAACAATCTCTCGAATAAAGATCGCTGCCAACCGCTCCGACGAGTAGGTAGTACTAACTGGAATGAAGTGAGCTGACTTGGTCAGTCTATCCACAATCACCCATACAGAATCAAACTTCCTCGCCGTCCGAGGGAGTCCAGTAACAAAGTCCATAGTGATCCTCTCCCATTTCCACTCAGGAATAACAATGCGCTGAAATACACCACCGGGCCTCTGATGCTCGTACTTAACCTGCTGACAGTTGAGGCACCGTGCTACATGTCTGACAATGTCCATTTTCATCTTTCTCCACCAATAGTGCTGTTTCAAATCTTGATACATCTTCGCGGCTCCTGGATGGATAGAATAGCGCGAGCTATGGGCCTCCTCCAGAATAAACCCACGAAGGCCATCAACATTAGGCACACATATCCGGCCCTGCATCTTCAATACACCGTTACTATCAATGGTGACATCTCTAGCATCATCATGCTGAACTCTGTCCCTAAGGACAGCCAAATGTGGATCATCATACCGGCGCTCACGAATACGATCATATAGAGATGACCGAGATACAACACAAGCCAATACCCGGCTGGGCTCCGAAATATCTAACCTCACTAGCCGATTGGCTAGCACCTGAACATCATGAGCAAATGGCCTCTCCTCAGCCGGAATATATGCCAAGCTCCCCATACCGACCGCCTTCCGGCTCAAAGCATCGGCCACCACATTGGCCTTCCCCGGATGATATAATATAGTAATGTCATAATCCTTCAAGCAACTCTAGCCATCTCCGCTGTCTCAAATTAAGGTCTTTCTGTTTGAACAAGTGCTGGAGACTACGATGGTCGGTATACACCTCACAAGACACGCCGTACAAATAGTGCCTCCAAATCTTCAATGCATGAACAATGGCGGCTAGCTCCAAGTCATGAACAGGATAGTTCTTCTCATGTGGCTTCAACTGCCGAGAAGCATAAGCAATTACCTTACCTTCCTGCATCAACATACGCCCCAAATCGAGGGACATGACCGGCGCCTGACCGGGTTGCCCCAGTCAAGCGGACCTGGGTGCCTTTCATTCCCACGCGTTACCCCTGTGATGACTGTTTCTCATTAACCAAATATATTACTAATCATAATTGATTTCACATTAATCAAATAAAATGATACGAGTGATTCATTAACAAGATTTCAACTTTTACAACGCCCGACATAACACCTTATATATATAAGACTGGAGTCCCACAGTTTACATGTCTACACAGCCTCTAGGATACAAAAGGGAAATACAATACTTGCCGGTAACAAGGCTCCGGCTATACCTTTCAAAACCAAAATGAAATCCAAACCGAAGTGGCAAGAACCACACAAGGCCCCGAGGAAGAAAGGGGCTCACCAAGACGGGCAATGGAAGGAGAAGAATACTACTGCCGACGAGCTGAAGTGCCTGCTACTGATCCACCTACAATCATGACACGAATGTAGCGCCCCCGGCAAAAGGGACGTCAGTACACTTAAATTGTACTGGTATGTATGGACAAACTTTGTCCCAAGTAAACTCAAGCCATTAAATTACATCAACAATCAATTAAGCCAACCAACCATGTTTCCACATTTTCCTCATTTCAAATAATTCTCACACAAAGCACTTTCCACGATCAACCAATTTAACAATAACCAATCAATCACGTAAAACACAAGTAGTCAAACAAAGGGGCAATCAGTGCCCCACAGGTTGCAAACTCTCCTGCTGGCTCCTTTCACAATTTCACATTATTGATTTATGTATCAATTTTCAATAGCGATTTCGATCGCTTTCCATCCTTATTACCCCTGACCACCCTTATTACCTCGGCCACCCTTATCACCCCAACCCAAACCTTATTTCACCACGTCGCGGCGCGCGACACGACCCCGCCTTACAGTTGAAAACACAACAATTTCAAACAACAGATAAGGTACTACACACAATTTCAACAAGTTCAAATAAGCAACTTGCACATTGTTTCATGTTCTCAATTACTTCTCAAGCCAATATCACAACCAAGTTACAATGTTTCCACATTCAATAATATTCACACATGTATATTCAACAATTTTCCATAATTCAAGTGTTTCATCTCTTTCCACAATAAACCAATTCTCAAGTGTTTCGATTTCTTTTCCACAAGGTGCCATATAGGCCATCATAATCATTATTCACAAATTCTTTACCCAATTCAACTCTCATTTACCTTTCGGTTCATATTTCTTACCACAACACTCATAGTTCAACAACAACTTTGAATATCCAACAACAACATCAATTAATCACATACAATTTCTCAAATCAACACATGCCAAACAATTTTACACATAAGGGCGATTTCACAAGAATCAAAATTAGCCATACATACCTGGTGATGATTTTTCTTCCGTTAACTTTCTACTTTATGCTTACCCAAGATATCCTATTCTTGCCAACCTTGTTCTTGAAGACTCTTACTTCTACCCACTTCTTTTTACTAGAAATCAAGTTCAATAATCATGCATGAGTGTAAAAATTCTATTTTCAAAAGCTATTATATGCAAACCTCTCTTTACCCAATTAAAACTGAAAATCAAAGAAAATAGTTAGGGTTTTTACCTTGAAAATATTGGGGAAGTTGAATCCTTGCCCTAGAATCCCTTGGAATTAAGTAGTTGGAACAATCTTTGAAGATGAAGAACTTCTCTCTCTAAAAACCCTCTCTTCTCTCTCTAATTTTTGGTGAGATGATATGATAAAATGAAGAAGAAAGGTGTTATATTAAAGAAGAGATCGGGTCAAAATGTTACAAAAATCTGGGCCGGGGTCAAATATGCGGTCACTATGCGACCGTAGAATCAACATGCGGTCCGCATAGTGGCCGCAGAATGGCTCAAAAATTACGCAGGCTCTGGGACGATTTGCGGTCACTATGCGGACCGCATGTCGATTCTGCGGTCGCAAAAGTGCACCGCAGATTGACATGCGATCGCATATCGACCGCACATTGGACACAATTTTGGGCAACTCTCTGGAACGATTTGCGGTCACTATGCGGACCGCATATTGATTCTGCGGTCGCAAAAGTGCACCGCAGATTGACATTTTTCTGGAAAAAATTTTATTCTACATTTTGAAACTTAAATCACTACCAAGGGTCCGAACCGCGGCGAGCTTGCGAGCCGCGAAGAATTCTACGCATTCCTAACACATCATTCGGACCATGACACCACATCTACTAGGTTTTATGCACAAAAATTTCACGGGGCCTTACATCCTCCCCCCTTAAGATCATTCGTCCTCGAATGAGGATTTTGAAATAAATGAGTTGGTTTTGAAAGACATGATATGCAACCCTCAAAATTTTGACTAACTCTTATATTTTAGAAAAATTTCGCCAGAGTTTCCTTTGTATTATGGACATATCCACCTGTCAGAAGGCCCCCGAAACACATCACCAAACAACAATATACAACAACAACACTATTCACAACTGGTATACACCTTCTTACCTCAACGAATGCACATATTCTATCACATTGTTACAATTGCACATAAACTAGTCACTTGAATGAATTCTTACCTTATTTAACCATTTTAACACACCATGTACGCTTAACAAATCATTACCAATCTACACTTACTATTAGTTGTTTATTAAACACGTAAATCTTTATAAGGCTTTCATTTATCAAGAACGGTTCAAGTGACCCAAGGTAACAACACATCTAACTCATTACAAATAAAGGAGACTTACTAATACTAAGAGGGAAACAACTTAGGCAAGATGACAACTACTAGGAGTAGGAGGGTCACCTAATTTCTTCTAGGCTTGATCAAACAAATGGGGGTACTTTTCCTTCATCTCTTTTTTCGCTTCCCATGTGGCCTCCTCAACTTGTTGACTTCGCCACAATACTTTAACAGAGGCAACTTCCTTATTTCTCAACTTACGGACTTGCCTATCAAGAATGGCCACTGGAACTTCTTCATATGACAAATCTTCATTAACCTCTATAGCCTCGACTGGCATGATGGTGGATGGATCTCCAATCACTTTCTTCAACATGGACACATGGAATACCGGGTGCACTGATGACATCTCCGGAGGCAACTCTAGCCTATAAGCAACTTGACCAATCCTTTGAACGATCCGATATGGCCCGACATACCTAGGACTCAATTTCCCTTTCTTTCCGAATCGCATGACTCCCTTCATAGGAGATACCCTCAAGAACACCCAATCATCGACTTGAAACTCCAAATCCCTTCGACGAACGTCCGCATAGGACTTTTGACGACTCTGTGCTGTTTTCATTCTCTCCTGAATAACTTTGACCTTTTCCATAGCTTCGTACACCATATCTGGCCCTAGCAATTCCGCTTCACCTACCTCAAACCACCCGATTGGCGATCTACACCTTCTCCCGTACAATGCCTCAAACGGGGCCATTTGAATGCTAGCATGATAGCTGTTATTATAAGCAAATTCTATCAGTGGCAAGTGTTCATCCCAATTACCTTTAAAATCTAAGACACAAGCCCGCAACATATCTTCAAGCGTCTGAATGGTCCGCTCGGCCTGTCCATCGGTCTGTGGATGGAAAGCTGTGCTGAGATTCACCCGAGTTCCCAAACCTTGCTGAAACTTCTTCCAAAAGTTAGCGGTGAACTGAGCCCCGCGATCTGAGATGATAGAAAGTGGAGTGCCATGAAGCCTTACTATCTCTTTGATGTACAATCTTGCATATTGCTCCGCAGCATCAGTGGACTTGACAGGCAGGAAGTGAGCTGATTTGGTGAGTCGATCTACTACCACCCATATTGAGTCAAACTTACGCCGAGTGCGAGGTAACCCCACCACGAAATCCATATTGATCATCTCCCATTTCCACCTTGGTATTTCTATAAGCTGAGTTAATCCACCAGGCCGTTGATGCTCGGCCTTCACTTGTTGACAGTTCGGACATTTAGCTACAAAGCCTGCTACATCCCTTTTCATACCGTTCCACCAATAATTCTCCTTGAGATCGTGATACATTTTCGTTGAACCAGGGTGCACAGAATACCTGGAAGTATGAGCCTCTGCCATCACTCTTTCCCGAAGCTCGTCCACATCCGGAACACATAGCCTATCTTGACACCGCAATACACCATCTTCGCCGCTGAGTACAAATGCTGAGGTCTTGTCATTCATGACTGCTTCCTTCACCCGAACCAATGCTGGATCCATGAACTGTTTTTCCTTGATTTCCGCGACCAATGATGATTCTCCTCCATTATGCACCAAAATATCCCCCTCGTCTGACGCCGAGATACGAACCCCCAAACTGGCTAATTGGCAGACCTCTCGAGCCAGGGGTCTCTGAGCCACACCCAAATGAGCCAAACTACCTATGGATTTCCGACTAAGAGCGTCGGCTACCACATTTGCCTTCCCTGGATGGTACAATATGTCCATATCATAGTCCTTGAGCAATTCTAACCACCGCCGATGTCTCATATTCAGCTCTTTCTGCTTGAACAAATACTGGAGGCTCTTATGGTCCGAAAACACATCTACATGAACCCCATAAAGATAGTGCCGCCATATTTTCAAAGCAAACACAATAGCCGCAAGCTTCCAAATCATGCGTCGGATAATTCTTCTCATGGTTCTTGAGTTGTCCGGAAGCATAAGCTATAACCTTTCCGTGCTGCATCAATACACATCCCAAACCGACTCTGGAGGCATCACAATAGACTACAAATCCCTCTCTGCCTTCTGGCAAGGCCAATACTGGTGCCGAGGTCAATCTTGACTTCAGTTCCTGGAAACTTTTCTCACATGCTTCGGACCACTGGAACTTAACTGCTTTCTGCGTCAATTTAGTCAACGGGGAGGCAAGGGTTGAGAATCCCTCTACAAACCTCCGATAGTACCCTGCCAGACCCAAAAAGCTGCGAATCTCCGTCGGGGTCGTGGGTCTAGGCCAATCTTTCACTGCCGCAATCTTCTGAGGATCCACCATAATTCCCTCACCGGAAATAACATGCCCTAGAAAAGCTACGGACTCCAACCAAAACTCACATTTTGAGAACTTGGCATACAATTGATGCTGAAGAAGGGTCTGCAATGCTGCTCTGAGGTGAACGGCATGATCTTCCCTGCTCCGAGAGTAGACGAGAATATCGTCAATGAATACAATCACAAAGGAATCTAGGAATGGCTTGAAAACACGATTCATAAGGTCCATGAAAGCTGTTGGGGCATTGGTTAGCCCAAAAGACATGACCAAAAACTCGAAGTGACCATAACGAGTTCTGAAGGCAGTTTTAGGAATATCCTGCTCCCTGATTTTCAACTGGTGGTACCCAGACCATAAATCAATCTTCGAGAAGAACCTCGCTCCCTGCAATTGGTCAAACATATCATCCACTAGAGGCAATGGATATTTATTCTTAATGGTGACTTTGTTAAGCTGCCGATAATCAATACACATTCGAAGTGACCCATCCTTCTTTCTGACAAAGAGAACCGGAGCACCCCATGACGACACACTCGGTCGTATGAACCCTTTCTCTAATAAATCCCTCAGCTGCTCCTTTAACTCCCTTAACTCTGCTGGCACCATTCTGTGTGGTGGAATGGATATTGGCTGAGTATCTGGCAATACATCGATCCCAAAATCAATCTCCCTATCTGGCGGAATGCCTGGAAGCTCATCCGGAAACACTTCAAGAAATTCATTCACAATTGGCACGGACTCGAGGGTAGGCACCTCTGAGGTGGTGTCCGTTACCCGAACCAGGTGATAGATACACCCCTTCTTAATCATCTTCGAAGCCTTAAGGTAGGAAATAAACCTACCCCTTGGCACTATACCATTTCCTCTCCATTCAATAATCGGCTCGTTAGGGAACTCGAGCCTCATGACTCTCGTCCGACAGTCAAGTTTGGCAAAGCACGAATAGAGCCAATCCATCCCCATAATAACATCAAAATCTACCATCCCAAGATCAATAAGATCGGCCGTGGTATCACGACCACCCACCGTAACAACACAATTCCTATAGACTCGTGAGGTTGTAATAGAATCACCAATAGGTGTCGACACAGAGAACGGCTCATGAAGCCGTTCGGGTTCTATCCCAAAACTTGAAGCAATGAATGGAGTAACATAAGACAAGGAGGACCCCGGATCAATAAGTGGCATAGCAATCAATAGTCCGAACAGAACATGATACCCGTAACAACATCCGGAGAAGCCCTCGGCATTTTGGCGGCCACTCAACGCATAGAACCCGCTAGGTCCACCCCTACCCCGAGCTCCACCCCTAGCCGCACCACGCCCCGCTGCTGCTGGAGTACGCGCTGATGATGTAGCAGCCGAAGAACCGGATGACCGAGCAGCTCCCCTACCTATACCCCGACGGGGTGCACGGCAGTCCCGCTGAATACGACCTCTCACCCCGCACCCGAAGCACACCGGAAGGTCAAGGTAGCAAGTTTCTGGTATGAAATCTCCCACACTCGGGGCATGTAGGTCTCCCCTGCCGCCGGGATCTCACCCCAGTGACGACCAGACTGACGAGACCTCCTGCTGTCCGAACCAGGTCTCGAGTAACTCCCCTGCTGACGATTGTGCACCGGATGGAGGTGCACTCGCGGAGGACTGAGCATATGACTGGGATGGCCCCGAGGACCCCCTCCCTGGAAGTGATCTCCCCGAACGACCCATTGACCGGGCCCTGTTGCTACTTTCTCTTTCTGCACGAATCTTCAATTTCCTGGCCTCTGTGGCCCGAGCAAACCCCACAATCCTCCCATAGTTCATGTCTGAGTGCAAAGCTGCTGTGGCGGCCTCATTCACCACCAAAGGGCTAAGGCCCCGAACAAACCGTCGAACCCGGGCATCCATGGTCGACACTAAATGATGAGCGTACTTGGACAACCTTACGAACTCCATGTGATACTCCCAAACACTCATACTGCCCTGTTTGAGAACCTCGAACTCAACTCAGTGGCACGGGCTGCCATTGCCTCAACAGGTAAGAAGTGGTCCATAAATGCATCCACGAACTCATCCCATCTGGCCGGAGGGCCCCCTTCCTCACGGGAATCCTCCCACATTTCAAACCATGAACGTGCCGCTCCCTTCAGTCTGTAAGAGGCCAACTCTACCCCCTCTATATCTGTAGCCTTCATTACTCTAAGGGTCTTGTAGATCTCATCAAGGAATTCCTGTGGGTCAGGCCTCTGGATCGGTGCCTGAAAATTCTGGAGGGGCCAATCGCAAGAACTGGTGGACTCTGGAGCCAAAGGAATCTCCCTGTCCGCTGGAGGATGCAGGGGCATCATGGGATCTCTGGGCCTGGGCAGCCACTAACTGTGTTAACATATGGATGGCTCCCCTAAGTTTTTCATTAGAAATACCAGAGCCCGAAGCGGGAACTGTATCTGAGTCAGGAACACTGGCAGGAGGAATGGTGGCATCCTCTGCCGCGGCTGAAATAGGGACACTTGGGTTTTGAACAGATGGGCCAGGCAAATTCGGGACTGGTGGGTCATTCTCTCCCACGGCATCGGGTACATGATTAACAACCGCACTTGGGCCGGCATTGGCCCTAAGGCCGAGTCTAGCCTTCTTCTTAGGTGCCATATTCTGAAAATTTGGGAACAAGGCACGAATTAGACACAGGTATCTCCACATTGCATTTTACCGCACGATATAGATTAACAAAGAAGTAGGTAAATTCCTAAATGCCCGTGTAGCCCCCTACTTATATGATGTGGTCGACAACACACCTATAAGAAGGGCACTACTAGACACGGCTCCGAGACATCCTAGGACACTTTAAAACCTTAAGCTCGGATACCAAGTTTGTCACGCCCCAAATCGAGGGACATGACCGGCGCCTGACCGGGTTGCCCCAGTCAAGCGGACCTGGGTGCCTTTCATTCCCACGCGTTACCCCTGTGATGACTGTTTCTCATTAACCAAATATATTACTAATCATAATTGATTTCACATTAATCAAATAAAATGATACGAGTGATTCATTAACAAGATTTCAACTTTTACAACGCCCGACATAACACCTTATATATATAAGACTGGAGTCCCACAGTTTACATGTCTACAGAGCCTCTAGGATACAAAAGGGAAATACAATACTTGCCGGTAACAAGGCTCCCGCTATACCTTTCAAAACCAAAATGAAATCCAAACCGAAGTGGCAAGAACCACACAAGGCCCCGAGGAAGAAAGGGGCTCACCAAGACGGGCAGTGGAAGGAGAAGAATACTACTGCCGACGAGCTGAAGTGCCTGCTACCGATCCACCTACAATCATGACACGAATGTAGCGCCCCCGGCAAAAGGGACGTCAGTACACTTAAATTGTACTGGTATGTATGGACAAACTTTGTCCCAAGTAAACTCAAGCCATTAAATTACATCAACAATCAATTAAGCCAACCAACCATGTTTCCACATTTTCCTCATTTCAAATAATTCTCACACAAAGCACTTTCCACGATCAACCAATTTAACAATAACCAATCAATCACGTAAAACACAAGTAGTCAAACAAAGGGGCAATCAGTGCCCCACAGGTTGCAAACTCTCCTGCTGGCTCCTTTCACAATTTCACATTATTGATTTATGTATCAATTTTCAATAGCGATTTCGATCGCTTTCCATCCTTATTGCCCCTGACCACCCTTATTACCTCGGCCACCCTTATCACCCCAACCCAAACCTTATTTCACCACGTCGCGGCGCGCGACACGACCCCGCCTTACAGTTGAAAACACAACAATTTCAAACAACAGATAAGGTACTACACACAATTTCAACAAGTTCAAATAAGCAACTTGCACATTGTTTCATGTTCTCAATTACTTCTCAAGCCAATATCACAACCAAGTTACAATGTTTCCACATTCAATAATATTCACACATGTATATTCAACAATTTTCCATAATTCAAGTGTTTCATCTCTTTCCACAATAAACCAATTCTCAAGTGTTTCGATTTCTTTTCCACAAGGTGCCATATAGGCCATCATAATCATTATTCACAAATTCTTTACCCAATTCAACTCTCATTTACCTTTCGGTTCATATTTCTTACCACAACACTCATAGTTCAACAACAACTTTGAATATCCAACAACAACATCAATTAATCACATACAATTTCTCAAATCAACACATGCCAAACAATTTTACACATAAGGGCGATTTCACAAGAATCAAAATTAGCCATACATACCTGGTGATGATTTTTCTTCCGTTAACTTTCTACTTTATGCTTACCCAAGATATCCTATTCTTGCCAACCTTGTTCTTGAAGACTCTTACTTCTACCCACTTCTTTTTACTAGAAATCAAGTTCAATAATCATGCATGAGTGTAAAAATTCTATTTTCAAAAGCTATTATATGCAAACCTCTCTTTACCCAATTAAAACCGAAAATCAAAGAAAATAGTTAGGGTTTTTACCTTGAAAATATTGGGGAAGTTGAATCCTTGCCCTAGAATCCCTTGGAATTAAGTAGTTGGAACAATCTTTGAAGATGAAGAACTTCTCTCTCTAAAAACCCTCTCTTCTCTCTCTAATTTTGGTGAGATGATATGATAAAAATGAAGAAGAGGTGTGTTATATTAAAGAAGAGATCGGGTCAAAATGTTACAAAAACTGGGCCGGGGTCAAATATGCGGTCACTATGCGACCGCAGAATCAACATGCGGTCCGCATAGTGGCCGCAGAATGGCTCAAAAATTACGCAGGCTCTGGAACGATTTGCGGTCACTATGCGGACCGCATGTCGATTCTGCGGTCGCAAAAGTGCACCGCAGATTGACATGCGATCGCATATCGACCGCACATTGGACACAATTTTGGGCAACTCTCTGGAACGATTTGCGGTCACTATGCGGACCGCATATTGATTCTGCGGTCGCAAAAGTGCACCGCAGATTGACATTTTTCTGGAAAAAATTTTATTCTACATTTTGAAACTTAAATCACTACCAAGGGTCCGAACCGCGGCGAGCTTGCGAGCCGCGAAGAATTCTACGCATTCCTAACACATCATTCGGACCATGACACCACATCTACTAGGTTTTATGCACAAAAATTTCACGGGGCCTTACATCCTCCCCCCCTTAAGATCATTCATCCTCGAATGAGGATTTTGAAATAAATGAGTTGGTTTTGAAAGACATGATATGCAACCCTCAAAATTTTGACTAACTCTTATATTTTAGAAAAATTTCGCCAGAGTTTCCTTTGTATTATGGACATATCCACCTGTCAGAGGGCCCCCGAAACACATCACCAAACAACAATATACAACAACAACACTATTCACAACTGGTATACACCTTCTTACCTCAACGAATGCACATATTCTATCACATTGTTACAATTGCACATAAACTAGTCACTTGAATGAATTCTTACCTTATTTAACCATTTTAACACACCATGTACGCTTAACAAATCATTACCAATCTACACTTACTATTAGTTGTTTATTAAACACGTAAATCTTTATAAGGCTTTCATTTATCAAGAACGGTTCAAGTGACCCAAGGTAACAACACATCTAACTCATTACAAATAAAGGAGACTTACTAATACTAAGAGGGAAATAACTTAGGCAAGATGACAGCTACTAGGAGTAGGAGGGTCACCTAATTTCTTCTAGGCTTGATCAAACAAATGGGGGTACTTTTCTTTCATCTCTTTTTCTCCTTCCCATGTGGCCTCCTCAACTTGTTGACTTCGCCACAATACTTTAACAGAGGCAACTTCCTTATTTCTCAACTTACGGACTTGCCTATCAAGAATGGCGACCGGAACTTCTTCATATGACAAATCTTCATTAACCTCTATAGCCTCGACTGGCATGATGGTGGATGGATCTCCAATCACTTTCTTCAACATGGACACATGGAATACCGGGTGCACCGATGACATCTCAGGAGGCAACTCTAGCCTATAAGCAACTTGACCAATCCTTTGAACGATCCGATATGGCCCGACATACCTAGGACTCAATTTCCTTTCTTTCCGAATCGCATGACTCCCTTCATAGGAGATACCCTCAAGAACACCCAATCATCGACTTGAAACTCCAAATCCCTTCGACGAACGTCCGCATAGGACTTTTGACGACTCTGTGCTGTTTTCATTCTCTCCTGAATAACTTTGACCTTTTCCATAGCTTCGTACACCATATCTGGCCCTAGCAATTTCGCTTCACCTACCTCAAACCACCCGATTGGCGATCTACACCTTCTCCCGTACAATGCCTCAAACGGGGCCATTTGAATGCTAGCATGATAGCTGTTATTGTAAGCAAATTCTATCAGTGGCAAGTGTTCATCCCAATTACCTTTAAAATCTAAGACACAAGCCCGCAACATATCTTCAAGCGTCCGAATGGTCCGCTCGGCCTGTCCATCGGTCTGTGGATGGAAAGCTGTGCTGAGATTCACCCGAGTTCCCAAACCTTGCTGAAACTTCTTCCAAAAGTTAGCGGTGAACTGAGCCCCGCGATCCGAGATGATAGAAAGTGGAGTGCCATGAAGCCTTACTATCTCTTTGATGTACAATCTTGCATATTGCTCCGCAGTATTAGTGGACTTGACAGGCAGGAAGTGAGCTGATTTGGTGAGTCGATCTACTACCACCCATATTGAGTCAAACTTACGCCGAGTGCGAGGTAACCCCACCACGAAATCCATATTGATCATCTCCCATTTCCACCTTGGTATTTCTATAAGCTTGAGTTAATCCACCGGGCCGTTGATGCTCGGCCTTCACTTGTTGACAGTTCGGACATTTAGCTACAAAGCCTGCTACATCCCTTTTCATACCGTTCCACCAATAATTCTCCTTGAGATCGTGATACATTTTCGTTGAACCAGGGTGCACAGAATACCTGGAAGTATGAGCCTCTGCCATCACTCTTTCCCGAAGCTCGTCCACATCCGGAACACATAGCCTATCTTGACACCGCAATACACCATCTTCGCCGCTGAGTACAAATGCTGAGGTCTTGTCATTCATGACTGCTTCCTTCACCCGAACCAATGCTGGATCCATGAATTGTTTTTCCTTGATTTCCGCGACCAATGATGATTCTGCTCCATTATGCACCAAAATATCCCCCTCGTCCGACGCCGAAATACGAACCCCCAAACTGGATAATTGGTAAACCTCTCCTTCTCATGTGGCTTCAACTGCCGAGAAGCATAAGCAATTACCTTACCTTCCTGTATCAACACACAACCTATCCCCACTCTCGAGGCATCACAATAAACAATATATGAACCTGAAGCTGATGGCAATACTAACACTGGAGCTGTGGTCAAAGCTGTCTTGAGCTTCTGAAAGCTCTCCTCGCACTCATCCGACCACACGAATGGTGCACCCTTCCGGGTCAATTTAGTCAATGAAGAAGCAATGGATGAAAATCCTTGAACAAACCGGCGATAATATCCCGCCAAACCAAGAAAACTCCTGATCTCTGTAGCTGAGGACGGTCTAGGCCAACTCTGCACCGCCTCTATCTTCTTCGGATCAACCTGAATACCATCACGAGACACCACATGTCCCATAAATGCTACGGACTCGAGCCAAAACTCGCACTTGGAGAATTTAGCATATAGCTTCTCCTCCCTCAATCTCTGCAACACAATACTCAAATGTTGAGCATGCTCCTCCTAACTACGGGAGTAGACTAGAATGTCATCAATGAACACAATCACAAATGAATCCAAGTAGGGCCTGAACACACTGTTCATCAGATGCATAAATGATGCTGGGGCGTTGGTCAGCCCAAAAGACATCACAAGAAACTCATAGTGACCATATCGGGTCCTGAATGCAGTCTTCATAATATCCGAGTCCCCGATCTTCAGCTGATGATAGCCCGAACGAAGATCGATCTTAGAAAACACCCTCGCACCCTGTAACTGATCAAACAAATCATCTATGCGCGGTAGAGGGTACTTGTTCTTCACCGTCACTTTGTTCAATTGCCTATAATCAATACACATTCGCATGGAACCATCTTTCTTTTTAACAAATAATACCGGCGCACCCCACGGGGACACACTAGGACGGATGAAACCCTTATCCAGAAGTTCTTGAAGCTGCTCTTTTAGTTCTTTCAACTCAGCTGGTGCCATCCGATAAGGAGGAATGGATATAGGCTGAGTGCCCGCACCAAGTCAATGCCAAAATCAATATCCCTGTCCGGCGGCATGCCCGGCAGGTCTGAGGGGAATACATCTGGGAAGTCCCTCACAACAGGTACGGAATCAATGCTAGGAGACTCGGCTCCCACATCTCTCACAAAAGCTAAGTACGATAGACACCCTTTTCCAACCATCTTCTGAGCCTTTAAGAACGAAATAACACGGCTAGGGACGAAATCGGTCGATCCCCGCCACTCAATCTGAGAAATACCAGGAATGGCCAACGTAACTGTCTTAGCATGACAGTCCAATATAACATGGTATGGAGACAACCAGTCCATACCCAATATGACATCAAAGTCCACAATTCCCAACAATAACAAATCTGCCTGGGTCTCCAGACCCCCAATAGATATAACACAGGATCTATAGACATGATCCACAACGATCGTATCACCCACGGGGGTGGATACATGAACAGGCAAATCAAGACTACCACAAGTCGCACCCAAATAATGTGCAAAATAAGAGGACACGTAAGAATATGTGGATCCTGGATCAAATAGAACAGAGGCATCTCTGTGACAGACAGAAATGATACCTGTAATCACAGCATCGGAGGCAACTGCATCACGCCTGTCAGGAAGTGCATAGAACCGTGCCTGGCCTCCACCGGATCTCTCCTCGCCCCTGGGGCGACCACGAGAAGACTGACCTCCACCTCTACTAGACTGAGATGGTGCCGAAGATGAGGGCTGATCCCTCTGCTGAGTCCTGTCCCTACGGAGTCGAGGGCACCGTCTCCTCATGTGGCCAAACTCACCACACTCATAACATGCACCCGGTGCCGGAGAAGTAGGTGTTGCACTCGGGCCGGGAGGGCACTAAGTAATGACTGACCTCGTCGAAACCCCCGTCGACCATGACCATAAGAACCTCCTCGCTCTGCTCTGGGCGGCCCGAACGAGAAGGTCTAGATGAGCGACCTCTCCTCCTGCTGGGAATGCTCTCTAGACGGAGCACCACCGAAACTACCGGAACCACGAGGCCTCTCGGCCTCCCGCTCCTCTCTCTCTCGGCGACGATCCGCCTCAACGGAGCGTGCCATATCAGCTACCCGCTCAAACGATGATGACAGAACTCGCTCGCTGGTCATAAGAATACGGACAGAGTAGTTGAGGCCATCAATGAACCTCCTGATCCTCTCCCTATCAGTGGGGATCATCCATGTGGCATGCCTAGCCAACCGAGTGAATCTAAGCTCATACTGGGTCACAGACATGTCGCCCTGAATCAACCACTCGAACCGGTGACGTAGCTCCTCGCGACAAGACCGAGGTACATATTTCTCTAGAAAGAGAGTAGAGAACCGCCGCCATGTGAGAGGTGTCGCTCCTTTGCAAGCCTACGCCTCTCAAACTCCTCCCACCAATCAAATGCGAGACCGGTGAACCAAAATGTAGTAAATGAAACTCCGCCGGACTCGAGAATACCAGCCGTACGCAGCATCTTCTCGACACTTATCCAAGAAACCCCGGGCATCCTCGCCCTCGGCGCCACTAAAATGGGGTGGCTGAAGTCTGCCAAATCTCTCAAGACGACGCTGCTCGTCATCGGGCATAACCTCAACCATATGCTCTGGAGCTGGAGCTGGTGCAGCTCTGGAGGAATAACCGGTGCAACCACCTGAGCGGGGACCGCCTCTGGCGTCCGAAGTCCCCGAACAACCGGGTCGGTGTGCGAGCCGCAGGGGTCTGCTGACCACCCCCTGACTGAGATGTCGCTACAGTAGCGGTAGCCGAAACTACCCGAGCCAAACCGGAACACACCGATAATATCTGAGCGAGAGTCTCCTGAAGACCAGGAATAGCAACAGATATAGTCCGGCCCTCGAACCGGGACCGCCGGAGTATCAACCACCGGGGGTCGCTCCTAAACCGGTACAACAAGGGCGGGTCGGCCGGCACCGCCTCGGCCGCCCTACCTCTATCTCTAGCACGACCGCGCCCACGGCCTCTAACAGGTGGCAATAGAGGTCGTCCACCTCGTCCCGATGCTCGCGTTCTCGCCATCTCGCGAGAGAATAGAATATAGAAGTTCGGTTCTCGAACAACAAGATCGCACGACGAGTTCAAGAAAAGTGAAGTTTTCCTAAAGGTTCACGGCCTCCCGAGGATAAGTACGAGCGTCCCCGTACCGATCCACAAGACACTACTAACCGGCTCAAGACTCGCGAGGCCTAGTAAACCTAGGCTTTGATACCAACTTGTCACGACCCCAAATCCGGCCGTGATGGCGCCCAACACACTGCTAGGCCAGCCTGATCAATCAATATCAACAACGGAGCTAGAAGCTCTCTTTAACCCCTTTAAGCATTTCAAAATATGAAACAATAGTAATATTTATACCAACAGCGGGGAAACCAAGTCCCAAAATATACTAACTCCCACAGACCGAAGGGTCAAGAGTCATGAGCCTCTACTGAACGTAAGTGTGTAAAGGTTTACAAAAATATCAAGTGCGGAAAGAAATGTCAATACAAAATCAAAAGACAGTAAGAAGGAATATCGGGTCCTGCGGACTCTGCAGCTACCTCGTATATCCCACAGATGTCGCCTCGCACAGCCACTGGATCACTGCTGAGAGGTACCTGGATCTGCACACAAGGTGCAGGGAGTAAAATGAGTACTGCCAGACTCAGTGGTAATAAACAAGGGTAAGACAGCGCAGATAAGAAATCCGCAATAAAGCACTATGTAAAGCTATAATCGGCTACCCTGTCACAAAATTAATATTCACTGTACCTGTACCAACAAATACCAATAAATAGCATAACATCTAGCAGATGTAGCTAAATGCAATGCAATGCATGATATGACCGCTACGACGCGTAGCCCGACTCCAATTTTGGGTACCCGTGCTCACTGTGGGGGTTCAGACTCCGGAGGGGCTCCTACAGCCCAAGCACATCTCATAGAGATTTACTGCGGCGTGCAGTCCGATCCAACATATATCTCGCTGCGGCGCGCAGCCCGATCCACTACTAGTCAGCTAATATGCAGATACAGCCTCGCAGGCTCAAAAGTAGTATTTGAAAACTCTTTTTATCATTTTTCAGTTGGAAAACAGCAATATCAAGTTCCAGAGATTGGAATCAGCATAATAACAGAAATATCCGCGGACTAGTAGTAAACTAGCATGTCTATATGATAAGACAATGATAACGATCCTCGCGGGATCCAATAATTGGCTCACGGCCCACAAGTATACTCAACCGCCCAAGAAGGGGGTTCAACGGCTCGAGAATAGCCAATAATACAGTATCAACAGGTCGGACTAATATATAGTCTCCAGTTCATGATCGACCCCGCACTCTCGAGAGTGTGCGTGTCTCGCCGCTATACAGCGTCACAAAGTGGTATACCGGGGTTTCGAACCCGCTGGTCATCACCCACATCTATTACTCACCTCAATACAGCGCGACGACTATTCCGCGATGCCCTTGCCACGAGAATCAAGCTCCGCACGCGTAGAATCTGATCAAATACAGTAGAAACACAACAAATTAGGCCAATGGGACGACACCCAATCAATATAACTCAATTTACATCAAAATTCCCAAAGTTGTCAAATCCCAACTTTCGGTACGCTTGCCGAAAAATTACAAAAGTCACATATTCGGAACCCCCATCTCGATACGAGTCTAAGCATATCAATTTTACCAAATTCGGACTCCATTTGGCCATTCAAAACCTTGATTTTCTAAAGTTCAAGCCTAGGGCTAAATCCTCCATAAATTACCCCAAATTCCTCCATTTTCATGATATAATTGCATAATATTACCAATACTAATCATAGTTTAAGTCCATAGTTGATTACCCGATGATTTCCCTGAGTTTCTCTTCAAAATCGCCCAAATCGCCTCTAAAGCCGAGACCCAAATATGTGAAATGTTTCTGAAATTTTTCCAACTTTTGATACACTTAACTCACAGCGATTTTCGCTTCTGCGGATAAAATTCCGCCCCTGCGGAACCGTTTCTGCGACCTTTTGGTCGCTTCTGCGAACCCAGGCCCCTTTTGGCCATTTTTGCACCAGCGATCCAAGGACCGCTCCTACGAGTCGCGGATTTTCATCCGCTCCTACGGTCCTCTCCGCCTCTGCGATCAAGAGTCCGCTTCTGCGGACTCGCCTCCGCGATCGACCACCCGCTTCTGCGGACCTCCCCATCGCGCCTCAGGACCGCTTCTGCGATCGCCCACTCGCTTCAGCGAAGCCGCTCCTGCGGGCCAAGCTCCGCTTCAGCGGTCTATCCCGCTTCTGCGCCTTCTTGTCCGCTCCTGCGGACTCGCCTCTGCGCTCCCATTTCCGCAGGAGCGAAAATGACAGAACCAGACTCTTCAACCTGCAATTTCCATGATTTTCTTCCGTTTAACCATCCGAAAACACCCCGAGGCCCCCGGACCTCATCCAAACACACCAACACATCTTAATACCTTATTCGAACTTGCTCCAATCCTCAAAACACGTCTAATAACACCAAAACCCATAATTCATATCAAATTCAAGCCTAAATTCCTTAAAACATTCCGAATTACACATTCAATCAAAAACCCGACCAAACGACGTCCGAATGACCTGAAATTTTGGAGGCACATCTAAAATCACCTAACGGAGCTACTGTAGCTGTCGGAATTCCATTCCGACTCCCGGATCAAAAGCTCACCTACCGTTCGGATTTCGCCAAAATTCAACCTTAGCCAATTCAAGCCTATTTCTACACCGGCCTCCAAATTCAATTCCGATCGCTCCCCTAAGTCACAAATCACCTCCCGGAACTAACCGAATCATCAGAATCCGATTCCGAGCCCTCTAACCAAATAGTCAACTCCCGGGTTGACTTTCCTTACTCAAGTTTCCTTCACAAAGGCTATATGCCTCATTTCCAATCCCAATCACTCCTAACTCACCCGATAGACTCTAACACCGATATAAAATCATAAAACATGTATTTACAAAATAACGGGGTGGTAATTCCCGTGACGACGGGCCGGGTCGTCACATTCTCCCCCTCTTAAGCAAACGCTCGTCCTCGAGCGGGTCAAGAAACATACCCGAAGTCTCAAACAAGTGAGGATATCTGCTCCGCATCTCCCGCTCGATCTCCCAAGTGGCCTCCTCCACGGGTCGACCTCTCCACTGAACCTTAACTGATGCAATCTCCTTAGACCTCAATTTTCTCACCTGCCGTCCCAAAATAGCAATAGGCTCCACATCATAGGATAGATCACCATCAAGCTGAATGGTGCTAAAATCCAATACATGAGACGGATCTCCAATGTACTTCCGGAGCATAGACACATGGAATACTGGATGAACGCTGGATAAGCTGGGCGGCAAGGCCAACTCATATGCCACCTCTCCAACTCTCCTAAGTATCTCAAAAGGACCAATGTACCCGGGACTCAACTTTCCTTTCTTCCCAAACCTCATGACACCCTTCATAGGTGAAATCTTCAACAATACTCTGTCACCAACCATGAAAGACAACTCTCGAACTCTACGGTCCGCATAACTCTTTTGACGAGACTGTGCTGTACGAAGCCTCTCCTGGATCAACTTTGCTCTATCCAGAGCATCCTGGACTAACTCAGTCCCTATCAATCTAACCTCACCAGGCTCAAACCATCCCACGGGGGATCTACACCGCCCGCCATACAATGCCTCATACGGGGCCATCTGAATACTCGACTGATAACTGTTGTTGTAGGCAAACTCAGCAAGTGGTAGGAACTCATCCCACGAACCACCAAAGTCAATCACACAAGATCGCAACATATCCTCCAAGATCTAAATAGTGCGCTCAGACTGTCCGTCTGTCTGGGGGTGAAATGCTGTACTCAACTCAACCCGTGTACCCATCTCTCGCTGAAATGCTCTCCAAAACCGAGAAGTGAACCGAGTACCCCTGTCGGATATGATAGACACTGGGACCCCATGCAACCAAACAATCTCTCAAATAAAGATCACTGCCAACCGCTCCGATGAGTAGGTAGTACTAACTGGAATGAAGTGAGCCGACTTGGTCAGTCTATCCACAATCACCCATGCAGAATCAAACTTCCTCGCCGTCCGAGGGAGTCCAGTAACAAAGTCCATAGTGACCCTCTCCCATTTCCACTCAGGAATAACAATGCGCTGAAATACACCACCGGGCCTCTGATGCTCGTACTTAACCTGCTGACAGTTGAGGCACCGTGCTACATGTCCGACAATGTCCATTTTCATCTTTCTCCACCAATAGTGCTGTTTCAAATCTTGATACATCTTCGCGGCTCCTGGATGGATAGAATAGCGCGAGCTATGGGCCTCCTCCAGAATAAACTTACGAAGGCCATCAACATTGGGCACACATATCCGGCCCTGCATCCTCAATACACCGTTACTATCAATGGTGACATCTCTAGCATCATCATGCTGAACTCTGTCCCTAAGGACAGCCAAATGTGGATCATCATACCGGCGCTCACGAATACGATCATATAGAGATGACCGAGATACAACACAAGCCAATACCCTTCTGCGCTCCGAAATATCTAACCTCACTAGCCGATTGGCTAGAACCTGAACATCATAAGCAAATGGCCTCTCCTCAGGCTGGAATATATGCCAAGCTCCCCATACTGACCGCCTTCCGGCTCAAAGCATCGGCCACCACATTGGCCTTCCCGGATGATATAATATAGTAATGTCATAATCCTTCAGCAACTCTAGCCATCTCCGCTGTCTCAAATTAAGGTCTTTATGTTTGAACAAGTGCTGGAGACTACGATGGTCGGTATACATCTCACAAGACACACCGTACAAATAGTGCCTCCAAATCTTCAATGCATGAACAATGGCGGCTAGCTCCAAGTCATGAACAGGATAGTTCTTCTCATGTGGCTTCAACTGCCGAGAAGCATAAGCAATTACCTTACCTTCCTGTATCAACACACAACCTATCCCCACTCTCGAGGCATCACAATAAACAATATATGAACCTGAAGCTGATGGCAATACTACCACTAGAGCTGTGGTCAAAGCTGCCTTGCGCTTCTGAAAGCTCTCCTCGCACTCATCCGACCACACGAATGGTGCACCCTTCCGGGTCAATTTAGTCAATGAAGAAGCAATGGATGAAAATCCCTGAACAAACCGGCGATAATATCCCGCCAAACCAAGAAAACTCCTGATCTCTGTAGCTGAGGTCGGTCTAGGCCAACTCTGCACCGCCTCTATCTTTTTCTGATCAACCTGAATACCATCACGAGACACCACATGTCCCATAAATGCTACGGACTCGAGCCAAAACTCGCACTTGGAGAATTTAGCATATAGCTTCTCCTCCCTCAATCTCTGCAACACAATACTCAAATGCTGAGCATGCTCCTCCTGACTATGGGAGTAGACTAGAATGTCATCAATGAACACAATCACAAATGAATTCAAATAAGGCCTGAACACACTGTTCATCAGATGCATAAATGCTGTTGGGGCGTTGGTCAGCCCAAACGACATCACAAGAAACTCATAATGACCATATCGGGTCCTGAATGCAGTCTTCATAATATCTGAGTCTCTGATCTTCAACTGATGATAGCTCGAACGAAGATCGATCTTAGAAAACACCCTCGCACCCTGTAACTGATCAAACAAATCATCTATGCGCGGTAGAGGGTACTTGTTCTTCACCGTCACTTTGTTCAATTGCCTATAATCAATACACATTCGCATGGAACCATCTTTCTTTTTAACAAATAATACCGGCGCACCCCACGGGGACACACTAGGACGGATGAAACCCTTATCCAGAAGTTCTTGAAGCTGCTCTTTTAGTTCTTTCAACTCGGCTGGTGCCATTCGATAAGGAGGAATGGATATGGGCCGAGTGCCCGGCACCAAGTCAATGCCAAAATCAATATCCCTGTCCGGCGGCATGCCCGGCAGGTCTGAGGGGAATACATCTGGGAAATCCCTCACAACAGGTACGGAATCAATGCTAGGAGACTCAGCTCCCACATCTCTCACAAAAGCTAAGTACGATAAACACCCTTTTCAACCATCTTCTGAGCCTTTAAGAACGAAATAACACGGCTAGGGACGAAATCGGTCGAACCCCGCCACTCAATCTGAGAAATACCAGGAATGGCCAACGTAACTGTCTTAGCATGACAATCCAATATAGCATGGTACGGAGACAACCAGTCCATACCCAATATGACATCAAAGTCCACCATTCCCAACAATAACAAATCTGCCTGGGTCTCCAGACCCCCAATAGATATAACACAGGATCTATAGACATGATCCACAATGATCGTATCACCCACGGGGTGGATACATGAACAGGCAAATCAAGACTACCACGAGTCGCACCCAAATAATGTGCAAAATAAGAGGACACGTAAGAATATGTGGATCCCGGATCAAATAGAACGGAGGCATCTCTGTGACGGACGGAAATGATACACGTAATCACCGCAACGGAGGCAACCGCATCACGCCCGTCACGAAGTGCATAGAATCGCGCCCGGCCTCCACCGTATCTCTCCTCGCCCTCGGGGCGACCACGAGAAGACCGACCTCCACCTCTACTAGACCGAGATGGTGCCGAAGAGGAGGGCTGATCCCTCTGCTGAGTCTGTCCCTACGGAGTCGAGGGCACTGTCTCCTCACGTGGCCAAACTCACCACACTCATAACATGCACACGGTGCCGGGAGAAGTAGGTGTTGCACTCGGGGCCTGGGAGTGCACTAAGGGATGACTGACCTGCTGAAACCCCCGTCGACCACGACCATAAGAACCTCTCCTCTGCTCTTGGCGGCCCGAATGAGAAGGTCTAGACGAGCGACCTCTCGCTCCGCCGGGAATGCTCTCTAGACGCGAGCACCACCGAAACTACCGGAACCACGAGGCCTCTTGGCCTCCCGCTCCTCTCTCTCTCGGCGACGATCCGCCTCAACGGAGCGTGCCATATCAGCAACCTACTCAAACGATGATGACAGAACTCGCTCGCCGGTCATAAGAATACGGATAGAGTAGTTGAGGCCATCAATGAACCTCCCGATCCTCTCCCTATCAGTGGGGATCATCCACGTGGCATGCCTAGCCAACTGAGTGAATCTAAGCTCATACTGGGTCACAGACATGTCGCCCTGAATCAACCACTCGAACTGGCGACGTAGCTCCTCGCGACGAGACCGAGGTACATATTTCTCTAGAAAGAGAGTAGAGAACTGCTGCCATGTGAGAGGTGCTGCTCTTGCAGGCCTACGCCTCTCAAACTCCTCCCACCAATCAAATGCGGGACCAGTGAACTGAAATGTAGTAAATGAAACTCCGCCGGACTCAAGAATACCAGCCGTACGCAGCATCTTCTGACACTTATCCAAGAAACCCTGGGCATCCTCGCCCTCGGCGCCACTAAAATGGGGTGGCTGAAGTCTGCCAAATCTCTCAAGACGACGCTGCTCCTAAATTTAGCATTTCATCACAATACATTCCACCAGGATACACATAACATAATCAGTTTAGTCTTCCTGAGTTTAAACTCGTTCCACTACACATAAGGCACTTTATATTTCAGCTAAGAGGCAGTGAACATATTTCTTACACCCATAGCTAGGGCTACATATCAAATCACAATAAAGATCAATACCGATCGTATGAACTTCGTAATACCGGCTCGCGAAATTAGTACCTTGGTGCTCAATCCATAGACAAGGATCTGGCCTTAAGTCCTCCCGACTGACCCAACATGAATTCACGGAGATTATATCTCGCCCCTCGACCGGGGAAATCACAAACCATAAGGCAATCATATTACCCGGCGATCGAAGCGTACTCAGACGTGCGGAAGGAGTTTCAAAAATTATATCTCAAGCTGCATCAAGTACGCACGATAAGAATTCCAAGAAATGTGAAGTGTTTTCTAAAGGTTCGCAGCCTCCCGAGGATAAGTACGAGCGTCCCCGTACCGATCCACAAGACTCTACTAACCGGCTCAAGACTCATGAGGCCTAGTAAACCTAGGCTCTGATACCAACTTGTCACGACCCCAAATCCGGTCGTGATGGCGCCCAGCACATTGCTAAGCCAGCCTGATCAATCAATATCAACAACGGAGCTAGAAGCTCTCTTTAACCCCTTTAAGCATTTCAAAATATGAAACAATAGTAATACTTATACCAACAGCGGGGAAACCAAGTCCCAAAATATACTAACTCCCATAGACCGAAGGGTCAGAGAGTCATGAGCCTCTACTGAACGTAAGTGTGTAAAGGTTTACAAAAATACCAAGTGCGGAAAGAAATGTCAATACAAAATCAAAAGACAAGTAGGAAGGAATATCGGGTCCCGCGGACTCTGCAGCCTACCTCGTATATCCCACGGATGTCGCCTCGCACAGCTACCGGATCACCGCCGAGAGGTACCTCTGGATCCGCACACAAGGTGTAGGGAGTAAAACGAGTACCGCCAGGACTCGATGGTAATAAACAAGGGTAAGACAACGCAGACAAGAATTCCACGATAAAGCACTATGTAAAGCTATAATCGACTACCCCGTCACGAATCAATATTCACTGTACCCGTACCAACAAATACCAATAAATAGCATAACAGCTAGCGTATGTAGCTAAATGCAATGCAATGCATGATATGACCGCTACGACGTGTAGCCCGACTCCAATTTTTTTGGGTACCCGTGCTCACTGTGGGGGTTCAGACTCCGAGGGGCTCCTACAGCCCAAGCACATCTCATAGAGATATTCCTGCGGCGTGCGTCCGATCCAACATATATCTCGCTGCGGCGTGCAGCCCGATCCACTACTAGTCAGCTAATATGCAGATACAGCCTCGCAGGCTCAAAAGTAGTATTTGAAAACTCTTTTTATCATTTTTCAGTTGGAAAACAGCAATATCAAGTTCCAGAGATTGGAATCAGCATAATAACAGAAATATCCGCGGACTAGTAGTAAACTAGCATGTCTATATGATAAGACAATGATAACGATCCTCGCGGGATCCAATAATTGGCTCACGGCCCACAAGCATACTCAACCGCCCAAGAAGAGGATTCAACGGCTCGAGAATAGCCAATAATACAGTATCAGCAAGTCGGACTAAGCCATAGTCCCCAATCACAATCGACCCCGCACTCACAAGAGAATACGTGTCTCGCCGCTATACAGCGTCACAAAGTGGTATACCGGGGTTTCGAATCCGCCGGTTATCACCCACATCTATTACTCACCTCAATACAGCGCGACGACTACTCCGCAATGCCCTTGCCACGAGAATCAAGCTCCGCACGTGTAGAATCTGATCAAATACAGTAGAAACACAACAAATTAGGCCAATGGGACGACACCCAATCAATATAACTCAATTTACATCAAAATTCCCAAAGTTGTCAAAACCCGACTTTCGGTACGCTTGCCGAAAAATTACAAAAGTCACATATTCGGAACCCTCATCTCGATACGAGTCTAAATATATCAATTTTACCAAATTCGAACTCCATTTGGCCATTCAAAACCTTGATTTTCTAAAGTTCAAGCCTAGGGCTAAATCCTCCATAAATTACCCCAAATTCCTCCATTTTCATGATATAATTGCATAATATTACCAATACTAATCATAGTTTAAGTCCATAGTTGATTAACTGATGATTTCCCTTGAGTTTCTCTTCAAAATCGCCCAAATCGCCTCTAAAGCCGAGACCCAAATGTGTGAAATGTTTCTGAAATTTTTCCAACTTCTGATACACTTAACTCACAGCGATTTTCGCTTCTGCGGATAAAATTCCGCCCCTGCGGAACCGCTTCTGCGACCTTTTGGTCGCTTCTGCGAACCCAGGCCCTTTTGGCCATTTCCGCACCAGCGATCCAAGGACCGCTCCTACGAGTCCGCTTCGGTGGATTTTCATCCACTCCTGCGGTCCTCTCCGCCTCTGCGATCAAGAGTCCGCTTCTGCGGACTCGCCTCCGCGATCGACCACCCGCTTCTGCGGACCTCCCCATCGCGCCTCAGGACCGCTTCTGCGATCGCCCACTCGCTTCAGCGAAGCCGCTCCTGCGGGCCAAGCTCCGCTTCAGCGGTCTATCCCGCTTCTGCGCCTTCTTGTCCGCTCCTGCGGACTCACTCCTGCGCTCCCATTTCCACAGGAGCGGAAACAACAGAACAGACTCAAAAACCTGCAATTTCCATATTTTCTCCCGTTTAACCATCCGAAATCACCCCGAGGCCCCCGGGACCTCATCCAAACACACCAACACATCTTAATACCTTATTCAAACTTGCTCCAATCCTCAAAACACGTCTAATAACACCAAAACCCATAATTCACATCAAATTCAAGCCTAAATTCCTTAAAACATTCCGAATTACACATTCAATCAAAAACCCGACCAAACGACGTCCGAATGACCTGAAATTTTGTAGGCACATCCAAAATCACCTAACGGAGCTACTGCAACTGTCGGAATTCCATTCCGACCCCCGGATCAAAATCTCACCTACCGTTCGGATTTCGCCAAAATTCAACCTTAGCCAATTCAAGCCTATTTCTACACCGGGCCTCCAAATTTAATTCCGATCGCTCCCCTAAGTCACAAATCACCTCTCGGAACTAACCAAATCATCAAAATCCGATTCCGAGCCCTCTAGCTAAATAGTCAACTCCGGGTTGACTTTCCTTATTCAAGTTTCCTTCACAAAGGCTATATGCCTCATTTCCAATTCCAATCACTCCTAACTCACCCGATAGACTCTAACACTGATATAAAATCATAAAACATGTATTTACAACATAACGGGGTGGTAATTTCCGTGACGACGGGCCAGGTCGTCACATGTTGTTTCATAAGTTTGCTAGGACCTAGGAGTTTTAGAAGTGGATTTATTGGATGTAAAGTTAACAAAAGTGGTGCCTACTTCATTTTAAAATTGGATGCTGATGTGTTAAATTTTCTTAATATATTAAAAGGTGGTGACTTTGTTGATGTTTGTATTGTCCATAAAATTAGGGAGTCTATTCATGTTGATGACTTAACTGAACTAGAACCCACCAAACTAATAGAGGGGCATTACAGTGGGTTAAATGCTAGGGTTGATGTGTCACCCCTAGCTTTACTGACCAAGGTAAGGGTAAGGAGGCATATATGAATGAAGAGATAGAAGAATCAGATGAAGGTGAAAGTAATAACTTCAATTCATATCACATTCAAACATCAGAATCTGAATCTGATGAGGACCTTGATAATTCTGAAGAGTCTGACTCACTATTTGATATATATGAGAACATTGAAGAGTATAGTGATATGGAAGATGATTTAGCAGAAATTAGACAGTCTAAACTCAACAAAAAGAAGGATGCCCAAGTAAATGTAGGTGACATACCATCTAGTCCAGTTGGTGTAGATGATGGTTTTGAAAATATGCATAAGAACAAAAGGGGAAAATATGAAGGGAAACTAGGAGGGGATGACTAGTATTTTGATAGCTCATATCCAGGTAGTGAGTGTAGTGATGAAGACAGAGAACTTGTTGGCCCTGATGAAGTAAGGGATGCTCCTGCTAGGAATCAAAGTAAGAAGGTGTATTTTGATACAACTTCCAAAAGTATTTTTTGAACTGTATATAATCTTTGAGAATGTTGTACAGTTTAGGGAGGCATTGCAAACATATTCTATTCAAAAATGTGTCAACCTTTAGTTGAAACCTAATAAGAAGGAAAGGGTTAGGGCAAAGTGCACAAAAAATGGATGTCCATGGCATATTCTTGGTAGCATTGAAGGCAGCAGTAGAAACTTTAGGGTGATTACATACTACCCTGTCCATAAATGCTATAAGAAAACTAGGAATAAAATGTGTAACCCACCGTGGATTGCCAAAAAATTCAAAGACAGAATAGTTAGTGAGCCTCAAATTAAACTTCATCAGATTCACGCCTTAATTTGGCAATCTTTTTGCTTGTATGTGAGTAAACCTTCCTGTAGAAGAGAAAAAATGATACTTATGAAGGAGAATATGGGTGATTATAAGAAAGAATTTGCTAGGCTTCATGATTATGCAGAAATGCTAAAGTCTACTAATCTTGGCACTACTGCAGTGATAAGGACATCTAAGGATTCAGTTCCTGGCAAGGAAGTCTTTATGGGCATTTATGTCTTTCTTGAAGCATTACAAACTGGATAGTTAGAAGGGTACAGAAACATAATTGGCTTTGATGGTGCATTCTCAAAGGGGACATGTAAAGGTGAACTATTTTCTACATTTCCAAGGATGGAAATAATCAAATGTTCCCTGTGGCTTGGGCAGTAGTTGAAAAGGAATCAAAGGATACATGGTCTTGGTTTATCAGGTGTCTCAAACGTGATCTAAACTTGACAAAAACTGAATAAGAAGGGCTGACAATCATGTCTGATATGCAGAAGGTATGGATTCTAATAATCTTTCTTTAAATTAATTATTTTCATTTATGTTTAAGTTATAACAATATAGCTTTTATGACTGTAGGGTCTTCATCATGCAATAACTCAGTTATTGCAAAATGCTGAAATGTGATGGTGTGCTAGACATATCTGGGCTAATAGGAAGCAATCATGGCCCGGTGAGGAAAGAAGGAAAAAATTCTGGCAGTGTGCAGGAGCTACATTTGAGGTTTACTTTAGCAAGAAGTTTGATGAAGTGGACCAGTTGGGGGGAAATATTGTTTAGGACTTACGGAAATACAACAAGGAAACATGATGTATGGCATATTTCAATGACCATAGTAAGTGTGATGTAGTTGAGAACAACATGTGTGAAACATTCAATAGTTGGATATTGGCAGCTAGGCACAAGTCTATAACTACTATGTTAGAGGAAATTAGAATCAAGTGTATGGAGATGATGAATAGAATGAGAGAGTTTTCTGAAAAATGGGTAGGTGAGATATCGCCCATGGCTATGGAAATACTTGCTGAGAATGCTCAAAGGGTAGCCAAATGTGAAGTCAAATTTAATGGTGAAACAGGGTATGAGATCCAGGATGGGCCATATAAACATGTTATTGACTTTAGGGCATATACATGTAGTTGCAGATCCTGGAAACTCAAAGAAATTCCATGTGCACATGCAGTTACAACAATGCATTACAAGAACCATGAGGTTGATCCATACGTTGACCATTGGTATAAAAAAGATACCTACCTTAAGGCATATAGCAGATTCGTTCAACCTTTAACTAGTGTGAATTTGTGGCCAACAAGCACACTGCCAGCTATTGAGCCACCTGTTGTAACTGCAATGCTAGGAAGGCCAAAGAAAAAAAGGACAAAGGCTGCTGATGAACCAAAGAAGAAGTTTGGGAAGGGTACAAGGATAGGGAGAGAAATGAGATGTTCTTTGTGCAAGACTCTAGGACATAACAAGAAAGGATGCCCATCAACAGTAAGTATTAATGTTTGTTTTGTTACTAATATTGAAAGAATACAATTACTAGTGATATTTTTGTTATGTGTATGCAGAAAAACCAAGAGGGAAGGGCTGGAACTAGTTCAGGTAGAGGTAAAAATGCTGAAAGTGGAACTGCAGCAGCTAGAAGTGCATCACCAATACCTGCAAGTGGATCAACAACACCAGCAAGTGCATTAGCACCTTCAACTATGGGAAGTGCATCCTTCACTCCACCAATCATTGATCTAAGCACACAACAATCAACTAATTTTGCAGGAGGTCCTAAAAGGAACACCAATGAGCCAAGAAGAGGTGATGCAAATGTAGGGACTAAGAGAACAAAGACAGCAGGAGATGGTGTGCTAATTGATTCAAATGGCACTGTTATACAAAGGATAAATATTTCAACTTAATTATATAATAGTTTACTACAAAACCCCTCACTCACAACCTTTTTATTTTTGTAGTTCGGAACTACTGATAGAGTGGTACACAATCCTTCTACACCCATAAGCTCTGCTCCTACCAACATTGAACTTAGGTTCAAACCACCTAGACTAAAGTGGAAGGTCCGACCAACAGTTACACAAAGGCGCACGAACAGAGTTACAGAAGGGAAAAGTCTACTACAACCACTCAAGCCACACCAATTCCATAATCCACACAAAGCAGCCAAGCCACAATAGACATTAATTGAAGTGCTCAACTGATAGTTACTATGTTTGTCGCACCTCCTTTTTCCGCACCTGTGAGGGCGCGAGGTACAGGAATTTTTTTCAATTAAAGGACAATCGAAACGAGATTTATTTAATTAATTCAGAGTCTCCACTTGGGAGATTTATGGTGTCCCAAGTCACCGGTTGAATCCCGAATTGAGGAAAGAGTGACTCTAATTAACAGTCTGCGTACCAGAAATTCGGATAAGGAATTCCGTTAACCTGGGAGAAGGTGTTAGGCATTCCCAAGTTCCGTGGTTCTAGCACGGTCGCTTTGATCATACTTGGCTTATTTTAATTACTGATTTTAGATCCTATGTGCATTTATCTTTTTACTGCTTTTAATTACTTGAATTACTCGCATTTGAAGAATTTAATTACGCGAACGTATATTCATTCTTTCTGACGCGTCAAATTATGCCACGCGAACGTGTCCATAATTAACATCGTTTTGTTTATTTATTAAGAAATAGTTTAGTCAAATTTACGCTAACGCATACTCCAAATTTTTTTTAAAAAAAAGTAATTATGTTACACGAACGTATACATAATAATACTTAGTATTTTAAAAGGCCCTAAAGGATATTCTATCAAATATTTGTCATTTATATCTAGTCCATAAGAAATTAATACAATGGCCATATGTGATTTAATGGTGAGTGGCGCCCCTCAAGCTATGTGAACTAACGTTAATTAATAACTCACACCCTATTTTATTATTAAGAAAAGTTTGATCAAAATTGCGCGAACGCATACTCCAAATTGATTTTTAGGATTATATTACGCGAACGTACATATAATCATAATACTAATCTAAATCGGGCTGAAATCTAAATTATGAGTCTAAGATGAGAGTATATTTTTTTTTGGGATTTTAATTGGCATGGCACGCCTCGAATCCAAATCAAAGAACCACCCCCAAAAAAATGCACCAACTTCTTATCATTTTGAACCAAATTTGTAGTACAAGAAAAAGCACACAAAAAATAAAAAATTCTGTCTTTTAACACCATTTTAAAGGTGCATCGTTTTTTCCCCCTTTTTTATTATACTTTTTCTAGAATGTGTTGGACACTTTTTAATCCCTCCTTTATTTTAAACTTTTAGTTTTTTAAATACAAGGAGGACATATACTCATTTAATAATTAGAAAGCAAAAGATAATAAAATATTCGTTGTGAGCTAACAAGGAGATGAAAATAAATAGCAACAAAAATTGACCAAAATAATGCAATACTATTATCAAAAGCACAATAATATAGAAAATGAACTTTTGACTAAACTATCAAGTGCAAGATCCATCTTAATCACATGGCACTTAAATATTTAGCCAATTATTCAAACCAATTTAGATGTTACTTCCATCACAAACCATGACACTTTTCTCCTACAGCTATTTCAATAAAGCTGATGCTGAACAGAATACTTAAATTACTACTATTAGCATGTCATGTTATGACTATTAACTCATGCTTGACATACTAGTTTTAAAATAAAAGAAAACTTAATGCTATTTAATACATGTATACTTGAGGCTGAAAGGAAAAGGAAGAAAATTTAACATGAATATCATTAGTATATAATCAAATTTCAGATCCAAACTTGGACTACACTTTAACTGATGTCCATGGCGATGAGAATACCTGAGATATCAGCAGTAATAACAACTGTCAGCCCAGATTTGGTTAATCAAATTATGAAAACAACTTATGGAAACCAATGGAAAAATAGAATCAGCTCAAGTTCAATCTTCTTTCACTCTCTAAGCTATTCAGAACTTGTTTCAATAATAGAAAACTTCGGAATTCACAAACAAAGAAAGTAATGAAACAGTTATTCTCTTTAGCAAATTACTTTCAGAAATTTTATCTCTTGTTTTCTATCTCTGTTTCTTTCCTCTTCTTCCTCCCTCTTGGACTCTCTCCATTAAAATGTGTCTTTTATCTTTAGATTGCTTAAAAGTTCTTCCCTATTGCTCTCAATATTTTTTAGATCTCTCCCCTCTCAAGACTCTCAAATCTCTTCAATTTCCCCCTATTCTCTATGCTTAAAACCTCTGTGCCTATCTCAGACTACTCTCCCCTCTACTTATCCTAATTCAAAACCCTTTTTACATCTCAAAAGAGCATTAAGACCCATTAATTAAGTATTTTTTGCCCATCAACTCCACTACCATATGTTTTATTCCCACTAAGGCTGAATTGTGGGCCGATTTGGGACCGGGCCCAGACCGGGACTGCGATCCTGGCGGGCCGGTCCTGGTGTACCGGGCCCAGTTGTTCTTTTGAGATCGTGACGGGCCGATACATTCCTTTAAGCCCGCGAGACAGGGGCCACGAAGACCGGGACCGACTAGTAGTCCTGGGCCGGTCCTGGCGGGCCTTAGCGGGCCCAACGGTAAAAATTCAAAAAATATTTTTTTTAATTAAAAGCCCAACGGGCAGATTTTAAATATAGCCGTTGGTGACCAAATATAGCCGTTTTTGGTCTTTAGAATTTAGCCAAATGGCCCCCAAACTTTAATATAGCCCCAAACTTTATATAATTATACTTTTTCCCAATTCTCATTTATAAATACCCCCCATTCTTTCATTTTTACTCACCAATTCATCAATCTATCTCAATCTCTCTCAATCTCTCTCAATTGCTTATATTATTATTCCAATTTTGTGAAATTTTGTGAAGTTGGTGAATTGAAGTATTTAAGTCTTCAAGTCTTCAACGATTTTTAATGTTTAATTTTGAAGAAGTTGTTCGGCAATTCGATAAACTCGTTCCAACTCTTAATTTTTAATAATATATTTTGTGTGCTTTAGTTTGCATAATTATAATTAATATGGTATTTTCTTTGAAAAAAATGCTTAGTGGTAAGGGAAAAACTAAAATGGGTGAAAGTAGTAGTCAACCAACTAACCTCCCTCCCCCCCTCCCCCGCCGGTTCCCCGCCTACCCGTCCTAGTGGTCCAATTATTCTTGATAGTGATAATCCCTGTTTTTAATTTAGCGATACTGAATTTTGCCATAATATTTCACGAGAAGATCAACTAGATAATGAAATTATGACTACTCTTTATCCTAATTTATAAGTTTTTAGGCAATTGGATTTTGATGAAACCCAACAGGATTTTGATGAAACTCAACATGATTTAGATGAAACCCAATCGGATTTAGATGATACACCTACTAGTCCGGCTAATAACCCAACTGATGCACCACAGCACCCACTTGTACAAACACCTACTTTTAGTAGACAACCTTTTAAATGCCAAGAAACGTCATTAGTTTGGAAATTTTTTACTCAACTAAGAGATCAAAATAAGGCTCAATGTAATAATTGTAAAAAATTATTGGTGCATAGATATACTGGAGACTGTAGTGGCACGGGTAGTTTGACTAGGCACATACAAACACACCTTACTGAAAAAAGTTAAATATAACAAATTGAAAGCACAGCTAGAGGGGACAAGTGTAGAAAATGCGGGTAACCCTAGTACAGGTTAAAATCTAGTTCAACCTGGAATTAACACTGTCACCGGAGGTATATTATATTATGATCCAAATAAAGATAGGGAAGAATTGGCAAAGATGGTTACCGTTATGTGTTTACCATATACTTTTCCTTCTAATCCTAATTTTGTGCATTATATTAGAAATGTTTTTAATCCTACTTATAAAGGTTGGCCTCGTGCAACAGTTAAGGACGATATTATAAATTTAAAAACGAATACGAACAATATTTGTGGTATTTATTTAGTCATATAACTAATCAAATTTCTATTACCACTGATATTGGTAGAAGTAATAACGATTGTGATTACCTAACTGTTACTAGTCACTGGATAGACAAGGAGTGGATAATGCAAAAACACATTCTTGCGTATAGAATAATTAACTCCCGTCACACAGGTAAGTTTATGGCTATCACTATTGGGGATATTTGTAGATATTTTTGCATTAATAATAAAATAATGTCAATTTCTATGGATAATGCTTCTAGCAACACTAGTGCAGTAGGCATTCTTACAACAACATTAAATCATGCATTTAGTAATATATTTCATGTTAGATGTATTTGTCATATTTATCATTTAATTTTCGTTGATGGTATGCGAATTTTAAATTTAGAAATTGAAAAAGGTTAGAATGGATCTTATTTAGATTTTTTATTCTAACCGTAGAAGTAGACTTAGGGAGTATTATAAAAAATGTGATAAATATGGCCTTAGAGAAAGAAAGGTTCCTAAACCTTGCCCCACTAGATGGAATTATATCTACGAAAGTTTAGTAGTTGCTTACGAATATAGGAACCCAATTAATGAAACGCTCAATGCTTGGGTTGGGGGTGTGGATGATGATGAAATGCTTACAACCCAAGATTGGACAAATGTTAAAATTCTTATAGATTTTTTAGAACATTTTCACGCTGCTACAAATGTATTTTCCGGACAATATTATCCAACTATTTCAAATTGTTTAGTTTATATTGCAGCCTTATGTGCATTATTTATGGATTTTAAGGAGGGTGGGCAAAATTTATCAAATTGTTATAAATGCAATGAAAGAAAAGTTTAAAAAATATTTTTTCCCTGTCCCCCCTATTTATGGTGTAGCTACAATTTTAAACCATACAATGAAATTAGGAGGTCCTCATTTTTGGTATACAAATATTTATAACGTTTTAGATCGTACAGTAGAGGAACGTGCTACTCTTACAGATGCAAAAGCATCAATTAAAATTAATACTCAAACAATTTATAATGCATACCAACTAGCCTTACAAAATTCTAGGCCAAATGTTCCAACCCCTACTTCGTCTACTTCACAGTCGTCTAAAAGAGCCGCGGGCTTGAAGGCACTTAAATCTTGGACGGAGTTTAGGGGTTCTCAAGGAGATAATTTTTGATGAATCATCCCATCTAAATGAGCTTCAAGTTTATTTGTCGCAGGGACTAGAGAAGGAGAATCCAGACGGGAGTTTTGAGCTTTTGGAATGGTGGAAGTTACGGGAAAAATATTTTCCTGTTTTTGCAAGGATGGGTCACGATATATTTTCAATTCAAGCTTCAACAGTTGCATCAGAGAGCGCCTTCAGTCAAGAAAGACTTCAAATAGGAGATCATAGAGCATCTATGAAGGAGAGCTTGGAGAAGTTAGTGCTATTTAGAGATTGGATCCGCTCAGAAAGAAGAAACTTTGGACTTGCAGAATCACAACCGGATGTGGATGAAGCTTACGAAGAAATGATAGCTGAACTTGTAGAGGATGGTGCTTCGCCGGGAAGTGGTGATGAACAAGCTTCTTTTCCACCACCGCCAACGGAACCTCCTCCAAACCTTGAAGGATTTATGAGATTTGTTAGAGATATGTAGATTGTATTGTAAATTGTACTTTGGCACATCTTGTTTAGTTTTTTTTCCTTTTAATGGTGGTATTAGTACCTTGTTGTGCTCATTCCATTGGGGGGAAGAAGACTAATAAATATATGTCATTTTTGATAATAAACATTATTACACAATTGTTTGATTTATCTCTTAATACATAATATATATCTATTTAATACATATACACATAATATATATACATAATATATATTATATATATACATAACATATATGTGAACCTATTTCCTTTTTGGTCTGTGCCAAAAAGAATGACCCCTTTCCGTATTTAGAAACAATTTTTCTTTATACAATGATTTATAGCCACACAAAATATATGTGCCTTATTCTACACCACAAGTTCAAAAGTCTTCTCTCTTTTCTTAAACTCCGTGCCCAGTCAAATGGGTTTATATAAATTGAAACGGAGGGAGTATATACTTAACATTTATATACTTAACATATATATACTTAATATATATATACTTAACATATATAAACTTAACATATATACTTAACATATATGTATATCTATACACTTAATATATATAATATCCCTGTGGATAACAGGATCATATATTACAAGAACTTTAGCCCTGGCTAATTACTAACCTCTGGGTAAACCTTAAACCACGGTGCTCCAACCAACCCTATAAATGACCACCTGTCTCAAACGGGTTTCATGAGCACCACCGGTTAGGTAGGCCTAACCAATGTTTACTGTCGAGATTATATATATATATATATATATATATATATATATATATAGATAATTAATCATTATTAAATAATGTTTTTTAATTAAAAGCCCACGAAGCCCGCCAGGCCCAAGACCACATGGGCTTAGGCCCGTCATGGGCCGGTCCTACCCTTCAGGACCGCCAGGCCCGGGACCGCCACGAATAAAGCCCACCAGGCCCAGGACCGCCCGGACCGGCCCGCCAAGCCCATTTAGGCCCGGGCCCGGCCCAAATGACACACTTAATTCCCACTAACCTTTGTCTTTGCTTTATTTAATTCAAAAGTTATGTGTGAGTTTGTTTAATTAATCCCTTTACATTTTGTTCCCCACTAACACATTAGATTAATGGTTAATTAAGAACTATAGTGATAGCCCACTTAGCTAGACCATTTGCCAAACTGTTAAACCCCAAAATACCCTTGAAACTTCTGAAATTACTATCCTACCAGCTATAACCAATTCATCTAATGAGGAGAACTTACATAACACACAAAGATCACTCATGAACACTCTTAGACTCAAGATACCACATTTTTTAAAAGAGCAGGGCTGCTCTACCTCTGCCCATTTCTCACAAGCCAAATCAATAGAACAATGTTCCATAAAAAACTCCAACTGACAGAAGTAGTGCTATCGAGCAAAAATAGCAAACCAAACGAACCAACCAAACAGTTACAATAAATGCCAATATCACACATGTTATTTGTCACGACCCTAGTTCACCAATCATGAACCTGTCATGACGGCACCCAGTCTCCGCGACTAGGTAAGCCTAACACGATGTGGAATATACAAGTTCATGAATGTTAAATGATAAAATAGCGGAAAATGATATAAATGAAATGTAACAAGTGCCGCTTGGCACATACATTCATCAACCACACCATATAGAATACTACCAAGACCCGGAATCCCACGGGTAACACAGACTAAAAAGGGAAAGTACAACTGTGGCTCTATACATCAAGAGTGTCTAAAAGCAACAAAATCAGGGAAAATAACTACTATCACTATCAGAATAGAAGGAGTTCCTCCGGATCCGCGGACGTAGCAGATCATACCTCGAGGTCTCCGAATGTGCTGCCGAATCACCTAGGATGAGCCTGTCCTGATGTACTTGGATCTGCACAACAAAAATGTGCATAAAGAGTAACATGAGTACATCACGACGGTACTCAGTAAGTGCCAAGCCTAACCTCGATGGAGTAGTGACGAGTGAGAGAACAATAACATAATGATCAAAACAGTAATAAGCAGGAATAAGTAAGAATGAATTTGAAATAACAACAATAAAGTAATTACTACAATCGACTACGATTAGCTAACTACAAGTAACCAACACAACATAAACTCAAACCATCAAGTCAATGACCTGTGGGAATTGAACCCACAGTCCCAATCTATATTCAACAACCCAGGAGCTACGGGAATTTAACCCGCAGTCCCAAATCAGTACCTCTGAGTCTTCGGGAATCAAACCCGCAGCCCGTGTCTCAATATATTAGGATGTGTCTCAATATCTTAGGATCTCTGAGAATCGAACCCGCAGTTCATATCTCAATAATATATCAATAAACTTCGGGTCTCTGGGAATCGAACCCGCAGCCATTGGATCTCCGGGAATCGAACTCGCAGTCCACAAACATTACTACTCCGGGTCTCTGGGAATCGAACCCACAGCCCTGGGATCTCTAGGAATCGAACCCGCAGTCCACAAACACAAACAATAAAAGAAACGCACAGAGAAAATATAATATGCTTAACTACAACTTCACCTAAAGCCAGTGCCAACCATTATCAAGAAGTTCAAGTAAGACAATTAGGCAATTAGACGGATAAATCCTATCAAATCATGCTTTTCTAACGAATATCAGGTAAATGTCACAATCTAAGTAGCTAAGAACATAAATATCACAAATTGGATAATTCAAGTAAATTGAGTTCCAACAATCTGCGCATGTACACGCCCGTCACCTCGCGTACAAGGCATTTAAATTATCACATAATATCCTAGGGGTGAAGGTTCCCCCACACGGGGTTAGACAAGCCACTTACCTCGACTCCGGTACAAAACCGCTAAGAGACAACTCCCATGCCGCGAATATCGGCCTCCACAGGTGTAGTATCTGATAAAATCGATAGAAATACAACAAAATAGGCCAATTAGGCATTACCCAATCGAAACAATTCAAAATACACCAAAACCCACAAGTTGCCAAAACCCGACTTTCGAAAGTTACATATTCGGGTTCCTTATCTCAACACGAGTCTATGCATATAAAATTTACCAAAATCGGACTCCATTTTCCCATTCAAATAATTGATTTTCTATAACCCAAGCCTAGGATGAAAACCTCCATAAATACACCCCTAATTCCTCCAATTTCAGTAAAAAACGCCATAGTTTAGCAAGGAAATGACATAATTTAAGTCCTTAGATGATTACCTGAGGAACCCCTTTGATTTCTCTGAAAACCACTCCTTAATCGCCTCTCAAATGGTGCCTTAGCGTATTAGACCATTCTGAAATTCTAATCTTTACTGCTCATTAAACACAGGCCGATTTCCGCCTCTGCGGAGCTATATCCGCTTCCGCGAGATCGCTTCTGCGGAAAAGCTGGTCGCTTCTGCGACTTCGGCCAAAAACTGGGATTCTGCTTCTGCGGTCTCCAGGTCACTCCTGCGACTCCGCTTCTGCGGACAAATGTCCTCTCCTGCGGAAGATCCCTAAACGACCAAGTCTCGCTCCTGCGGAAGCCCTTCCGCCTCAGCGGGATCGCTTCAGTGACCCATCGTCTGCTTCTGCAGACTCGACTAGCTCTCCAAAATCTCGCACCTGCAAGTTAAATCTCGCTCCCGCGGACTCGCTCCTGCGGTCCAAGCTCCACAGAAGCGAAAACAGTAGAAGGCAGGCACCAGCCTGCTGCAACTTCCAATTTCTCGCCGTTTAATCACCCGAACTCATCCCGAGGCCCCCGGGACCCCAACGAAAACCACCAACATACCCCAAAACATGATACAAACTTGCTCCAACCATAAAAACACGTCCTTAAACACAAAAAAATCATTGAATCTGTGATGACCCGGTTCGTCATCATGTGAGTTATCGCCCCGTTATCCCCGTTATCTGCTTGTTAATGTTGTAATATGCCTGTTGGGTAAGTTTGAGTCAATCCGGGTAGAGTTTGGTTGAAATTGGGACAAATAGTCTCTTAGAAGAATGAATAGTTGAGAAAAGTCAGTTGGATGTTGACCTGTGAGTTAGAGAGCTCGGAATCGAATTATGATGATTTGGTCAGCTCCGGGAGGTCATTTGTGAGCTAGAAGAGCAATCGGAAGTGAATTTGAAGGTCCGGTGTAGTTTTAGGCTTGAATTGGCTAAAGTTGAATTTTGGCGATGTCCGATCGCTAGACGAGATTTTGATCCGGGAGTCGGAATGGAATTCCGATAGTTGCAGTATCTCTGTTAGGTGATTTTAGATGTGCCTGCAAAATTTCAGGTCATTTGGAGGTCCTTTGGTCGAGTTTTTGGTCGAATGTCGGTTTTGGAAGTTTGAATGAAAGCTTAGGCTTGAATTTGCTTGGATTCGATGTTTTCCATGTTTGAGGACGTGTTTTTATGATTGGAACAAGTTTGAATCGTGTTATGGAGTATGTTGGTGGTTTTCGTTGGGGTCCCGGGGGCCTCGGGATGAATTCGGGGGTCCAAACGGACCATTTTTGGCCTAAGGCAACAGCTCATTTGCTGCAATTTCTGCAGAGGAATTTTCTTCTTCGCGTTCGCGTAGGGGGTCACGCGTTCGCGAAGTGTACCGGAGTTAGTTCATCACGTTCGCGATAGGGGGAGCGTGAACGCGTAGTATCAGGACCTGAGCCATCGCGTTCGCGTGAGGAGGCATCGCGATCGCGTAGGTCTAGAAGGCTGTTCATCGTGAACGCGACTGGAAGCCACGCGTTCGCGTAGAGTAAATCCGGAAGCCACTATTTTTTTTCATCATGAACGCGGGGCAAGTGTCGCGTTCGCGAAGGGTTAAATGACTGGGCAGTGATTTTAAAACCAGAAACATTTCACTTACGGGTTTCATTTCATAAACCCCCATTTTTGAAGCTTAGAGAGAGGAAGTGAAGGGAATTAGCTGGGAAATCATCGGGATATTGTCGGAGGTAAGTTTCGTGGTTTAAATACGCCCTTTTATCATGAAATCTTGGATTATTTCTATGAAATTGGGATATTAAGGTGGGTTTTAGCCCTAGGCCTAGAATTGTAGAAAAATACCAATTTGAGTGGGCAAATGGAGTTCGAATTCGGAAAAGTTTATATGCCTAGACTTGTATTGAGACGAGGGTTCCGAATATGTAACTTTTATAATTTTTCGAGAAGCGCACGGAGAGTCGAGTTTTGACAACTTTGTGGGGTTTGATGCAATTTGGGTTATTTCATATGGGTTGCGTGAATTGAGCATATATTGTGTATTATCACTGATTTTGAGAAGATTTGGCATCCGAGGAGATTGATTTGCGAGGAAAGCGCAAGGCGGACTGAGGTTTCTTCCGGTTCGAGGTGAGTGGTAGTAGTAAATAATGTACTGAGGGTTTGAAATCCCGTACTAGCACTTTACAGTGCTATGTTGAGTTGAGATGTGCGTCTTGTGATGGGCGTGGTGACATTGTGATTGGGGACTTGGACTTGGTCCTTCCCGGCTTATAGAATACTGTGTATTATGACTGTTAATGAGATTATAATTGTAAAATTGGGCTAATAGCCATGTTTGGGGCCTTGTGCCGATCTGTAGAGCATTAGGGGACCTGTAGAGCTAGGTGACCCTTATATCGTGTTGGAAACTTACACTCGGCCGTGAAACTAGTTGAATAGCCTGTTAAGAGCCAGTACTAGATGCGTACCGTGATAGATGAATCACTTAGGGTGGAAGCTCCCTTGACTTAGCTGAGTGAGCCTAAAAAGCCAATCCTATACTAATGGAGACGGGGTCGAGGACCCGTTAGGATGTATTATATACTTATACATATATATTGAGAGAGGAGAAGCTGTATGCCAAGTTCTCCAAATGTGAGTTCTGGCTTGAGTCCGTGGCATTCTTAGGGCACGTGGTGTTCTGTGATGGTATTCAGGTAGATCCGAGGAAGGTCGAGGCAGTGCAGAGTTGGCCAAGACCGACCTCACTTACTGAGATCCGTAGCTTTCTGGGATTGGCAGGATATTATCGCCGATTCGTTCAGGGATTCTCTTCTATTGATTCACCCTTGACTAGATTGGCTCAGAAGGGTGTTCCTTTCATATGGTCCGATGAGTGCGAGGAGAGCTTTCAGAAGCTCAAGGCAGCACTAACTACAGCACCAGTCTTGATTCTGCCGTCAGCTTCAGATCCTTATACGGTATATTGTGATGCATCTGGTGTTGGCATTGGTTGTGTATTGATGCAGGAGGGTAGGGTCATTACTTATGCTTCTCGTCAGTTGAAGCCCCATGAGAAGAAGTACCCTGTTCATGATTTGGAGCTAGCAGCCATAGTTCACGCTTTGAAGATTTGGAGGCATTACCTGTACGGTGTCTCATGTGAGGTGTTCACGGATCATCACAGTCTTCAACATTTATTTAGACAGAAGGACCTTAATTTGAGACATCGGAGGTGGTTGGAGTTGCTTAAAGATTATGACATCACTATCTTCTATCATCCGGGGAAGGCCAATGTGGTGGCCGATGCTTTGAGTCGGATGGCGGTCAGTATGGCCAGCCTAGCTTTCATCCAGTTGGGGAGAGGCAATTTGCTTATGATGTTCAGGCCCTATCCAATCGGCTAGTGGGGTTAGATATTTCGGAGCCGAGTCGAGTGTTGGCTTTTGTTGTTTCTCGATCTTCCTTATATGATCGCATCAGGGAGCGACATTATGATGACCCACATTTACTTGTCCTTAAGGACAGAGTGCTGCATAATGATGCTAGAGATGTGACTATTGACAGTGAGGGTGTTCTGAGGATGCAGGGCCATATATGCGTGCCAAACATAGATGGTTTGCGGGAGTTGATACTTGAGGAGGCACACAGTTCACGGTACTCTATTCACCCAGGTGCCGCGAAGATGTACCAGGACTTGAGACAGCACAAGTGGTGGAGGAGAATGAAGATGGATATAGTTAGGCATGTAGCCAGGTGCCTCAATTGCCAGCAGGTCAAGTATGAGCATTAGAGACCGGGCGGTGTTCTTCAGCGTATGGTCATTCCCGAGTGGAAATGGGAGAAGATCACCATGGATTTCGTTACTGGACTCCCTCGGACAGCGAGAAAGTGTGATTATGTGTGGATGATTGTTGATGGGCTGACTAAGTCTGCACACTTCATCCCAGTTAGTACTACTTACTCATCGGAGCGGTTGGCAGCGATCTTTATTCGGGAGATTGTCAGGTTGCATGGGGTCCCGGTGTCTATTATATCTGACAGAGGCACTCAGTTCACTTCTCAGTTTTGGAGAGCATTTCAGCGAGAGATGGGTACGCGGGTTGAGTTGAGCACCGCCTTTCACCCCCAGACAGACGGGCAGTCGGAGCGTACTATTCAGATCCTGGAGGACATGTTGCGAGCATGTGTGATTGACTTTTGTGGTTCGTGGGATGAGTTCTTGTCACTTGCTGAGTTTGCCTACAACAACAGTTATCAGTCGAGTATCCAAATGGCCCCGTACGAGACGTTGTATGGCAGACGGTGTAGATCTCCCGTCCGATGGTTTGAGCCTGGTGAGGATAGATTGATAGGGACTGAGTTAGTTCAGGATGCTCTGGATAGAGCAAAGTTGATCCATGAGAGGCTTCGCACAGCCCAGTCTCGCCAGAAGAGTTATGCAGACCGTAGGGTTCGAGAGTTGTCCTTCATGGTTGGTGACAGAGTATTGTTGAAGGTTTCACCCATGAAGGGTGTCATGAGGTTTGGGAAGAAAGGAAAGTTGAGTCCCAGGTACATTGGTCCTTTTGAGATACTTAGGAGAGTTGGAGAGGTGGCATATGAGTTGGCCTTGCCGCCCAGCTTATCCGGCGTTCATCCGGTATTCCATGTGTCTATGCTCCGGAAGTACGTTGGAGATCCGTCTCATGTATTAGATTTCAGCACCATTCAGCTTGATGGTGATCTATCTTATGATGTGGAGCCAGTGGCTATCCTGGGTAGACAGGTTCGAAAGTTGAGGTCCGAGGAGATTGCTTTAGTCAAGGTACAGTGGAGAGGTCGGCCCGTGGAGGAGGCTACTTGGGAGGCCGAGCAGGAGATGCGGAGCAGATATTCCCACCTATTTGAGTCTCCAGGTATGTTTCTCGACCCGCTCGAGGACGAGCGTTTTCTTAAGTTGGGGAGAATGTGACGACCCGGCCCGTCATCATGCGAGTTATCACCCCGTTATCCCCGTTATATGCTTGTTGATGTTGTAATATGCATGTTGGGTAAGTTTGAGTCAATCCGGGTTGAGTTTGGTTGAAATTGAGACAAATAGTCTCTTAGAAGAAGGAATAGTTGAGAAAAGTCAGCTGGATGTTGACCTGTGAGTTAGAGAGCTCGGAATCGAATTCTGATGATTCGGTCAGCTCCGGGAGGTCATTTGTGAGCTAGGAGAGCGATCGGAAGTGAATTTGGAGGTCCGGTGTAGTTTTAGGCTTGAATTGGCTAAAGTTGAATTTTGGCGATGTCCGATCGATAGGCGAGATTTTGATCCGGGAGTCGGAATGGAATTCCGACAGTTGCAGTAGCTCCGTTAGGTGATTTTGGATGTGCCTGCAAAATTTCAGGTCATTCGGAGGTCTTTTGGTCGGGTTTTTGGTCGAATGTCGGTTTCGGAAGTTTGAATGAAAGCTTAGGCTTGAATTTGCTTGGATTCGATGTTTTCCGTGTTTGAGGACGTGATTTTATGATTGGAACAATTTTGAATCGTGTTATGGAGTATGTTGGTATACGGGGGGCCTCGGGATGAATTCGGGCGTCCAAACGGACCATTTTTGGCCTAAGGCAGCAGCTGATTTGCTGCAATTTCTGCAGAGGAATTTTCTTCTTCGAATTCGCATAGGGGGTCACACGTTCGCGAAGTGTACCAGAGTTAGTTCATCGCGTTCGCGATAGGGGGAGCGCGAACGCGTAGTATCAGGACATGAGCCATCGCGTTTGCGTGAGGAGGCATCGCGATCGCGTAGGTCTGGAAGGCTGTTCATCGCGAACGCGGCTGGAAGCCACGCGTTCGCGTAGAGTAAATCCAGAAGCCACTATTTTTGTTCATCACGAACGCGGGGCTAGTGTCGCGTTCGCGAAGGGTTAAATGACTGGGCAGTGATTTTAAAACCAGAAACATTTCACTTACGGGTTTCATTTCATAAACCCCCATTTTTGAAGCTTAGAGAGAGGAAGTGAAGGGAATTAGCTGGGAAATCATCGGGATATTGTCGGAGGTAAGTTTCGTGGTTTAAATACGCGCTTTTATCATGAAATCATGGATTATTTCTATGAAATTGGAAGATTTAAGGTGGGTTTTAGCCCTAGGCCTAGAATTGTAGAAAAACACCAATTTGAGTGGGCAAATAGAGTCCGAATTCGGTAAATTTTATATGCCAAGACTCGTATTGAGACGAGGGTTCCGAATATGTAACTTTTATAATTTTTCGAGAAGCGCATCGAAAGTCGGGTTTTGACAACTTTGTGGGTTTTGATGCAATTTGGGTTATTTCATATGGGTTGCGTGAATTGAGCATATATTGATGTATTATCACTGATTTTGAGAAGATTTGGCATCCGAGGAGATTGATTTGCGAGGCAAGCGCAAGGAGGACTGAGGTTTCTTCCGGTTCGAGGTGAGTGGTAGTAGTAAATAATGTACTGAGGGTTTGAAACCCCGTACTAGCACTTTACAGTGCTATGTTGAGTTGAGATGCGCATCTTGTGACGGGCGTGGTGACATTGTGATTGGGGACTTGGACTTGGTCCTTCCCGGCTTATAGAATACTGTGTATTATGACTGTTAACGAGATTATAACTGTGAAATTGGGCTAATAGCCATGTTTGGGGCTTTGTGCCGATCTGTAGAGCATTAGGGGACCTGTAGAGCTAGGTGACCCTTATATCGTGTTGGAAACTTACACTCAGCCGTGAAGCTAGCTGAATAGCCTGTTAAGAGCCAGTACTAGATGTGTACCGTGAGAGATGAATCACTTAGGGTGGAAGCTCCCATGACTTAGCTGAGTGAGCCTGAAAGGCCAATCCTATACTAATGGAGACGGGGTCGAGGACCCGTTAGGATGTATTATATACTTATACATATATATATTGGATCAGGCTGCACGCCGCAGCATTATATATATTGGATCGGGCTGCACGCCGCAGCAGTATACATATTGGATCGGGCTGCACGCCGTAGCAGTTATATATTGGATCGGGCTGCACGCCACAACAATATACATATTGGATCGAGATGCACCCCGCAGCAGTATACATATTGGATTGGGTTGCACGGCGCAGCAGTATACATATTGGATCGGGCTGCACGCCGCAACAATATATATATTGGATCGGGCTGCACGCCGCAGCAGTATATATGTATGTATATATTGGATTGGGGTGCACGCCGCAGCTTTATACTTACTGGATACTTTGCCTTAGGGACACATGTACATGGAGATGGCCGTACACCGTTGTGGTAAGAGAGGGGATTTAGTCAGTGTGGGACCTTAACGAGATAGGTGTGGACTAGTGATCGAATTACTACTGTAGTGATGACTTACCCGTGAGGGTTTGCCTTAGAACTGTTTAGTGACAGTACAGGAGTTCTTACTTTCAGTTATCGTTTATTATTGTTACTCACTGAGTTGAAATATACTCACCCGACTCCCCTCCACTTTTTGTGCAGATCCACAGGTGCCCGAGGGCAGTTGAGACATTGTAGCTGCTGATCATCATCCACATTTTGCGGAGACTACGAGGTAGCTGCCAGCGTCCGCAAAGCCTGTTTTCTCCTTCCTTATCATCTTATTGTTCTCATTTTGCCTAGATTTGTTTGTATTAGGATGTTATCCTGTAGAGGCTAAGTCTCGTGACACCACGATATGGTTGGGACCGTACTTTGTATGTTTTACTATTACGTTGCCATCTTTATATGACCACTTGTTGTTTAAGTTTAACTAGATTAACTGGATTATTTGGAATTAATAATTGGCTGGGTTAAGAGGTAATATGATCGAGCTTGCCTAGTATTGAGTTGGGCGCCATCACGACCGGGGTTTGGGTCGTGACAGAATCAAAGCGAATTCAAGCCTAAGTTTCATCAAAAACTTCCAAAACCTACATGCTATCAAAAACCCGACCAAATGATGTCCGAATGACCCGAAAATTTGCAGACATATCCAAAATCACCTAAAGCTACTACAACTATCGGAATTCCATACCGACACCCGAATCAAAATCTCACCTATCGGTCGGATTTCCAAAAATTTCAAACTTTGGCATTTCAAGCCTAATTGAGCTACATACCTCCGAAATACATTCCGAACGCACTTCCAATCCCGAAATCACCTAACGGAGCTAACAGAACCATCGGATTTCCGTTCTGAGGTCGACTTAACACTATTCCGAATACGGGCCACTTTTCAACTACAAACCTCTCATTTAGGGTCTAAGTGTCCCAAAACAATCCAAATGCCAGAACCGACCCTCCCGGCAAACCACAATAGCAGAAATGAACTTAGGGGAACAGTTAAATTGGGGATCGGGGCATAAATTTCAAAAACAACCGGCCGGGTCGTTACATCTTCCCACACTTAAAAGATTCGTTCGTCCTTGAATGAGCAGAGAAAACATACCTGGAGTGGTGAAGAGATGAGGGTACTGGTTGCGCATATCCTGCTCGATCTCCCAAGTCGCCTCCTCGGCCGGCCGACCCCGCCACTGGACCTTTACTGAAGCGATGTTCTTTGACCTTAGCTTCCTGATTTGCCTGTCCAGAATGGCCACTGGCTCCTCAACATAAGACAGATCCTCGTCTAGCTGAACAGAAGTGAAATCCAACACATGCGACGGGTCGCCATGGTATCTCCGGAGCATAGAGACATGAAATACGGGATGGACTTCGGCTAGGCTGGGAGGTAAGGCCAACTCATAAGCAACCTCTCCAACACGACTCAAAATCTCAAAAGGATCAATAAATCTAGGACTCAGCTTCCCCTTCTTTCCAAACCTCATAACGCCCTTCATGGGCGAGACTCGAAGCAGAACCCGCTCGCCAACCATAAAAACCACATCGCAGACCTTCTTGTCTGCATAACTCTTCTGTCTAGACTGGGCTGCACGAAGTCTGTCCTGAATTACCTTGATCTTATCCATTGCATCCTGGACCATATCAATACCTAGCAGTCTGGCCTCGCCTGGCTCGAACCACCACACGGGAGACCTGCACCTCCTACCATATAGAGCCTCATACGGTGCCATCTGAATACTGGACTGGTAGCTGTTTTTATAAGCAAACTCCGCTAGTGGCAAGAAATGATCCCATGAACCTCCAAAATCAATCACGCACGCACGGAGCATATCCTCCAAAATCTGAATAGTGCACTCGGACTGGCCATCAGTCTGGGGGTGAAACTTTGTGCTCAAATCCACCCGAGTGCCTAACTCCTGCTGTACGGCTCTCCAGAACCGTTAAGTGAACTGAGTGCCTCTATCTGAAATGATGGAAACTGGAATACCATGCAGCCGAACTATCTCCCTGATGTAGATCTCCGCCAGTCGCTCCGATGAATAAGTAGTGCTCACCGGTATGAAATGGGCGGACTTGGTCAACCGATCCACAATAACCCAAATGGAGTCAAACTTCCTAACAGTCCGTGGAAGCCCAGACACAAAGTCCATGGTGATGCGCTCCCATTTCCACTCTGGAATCTCAATCTGCTGCATTAACCCACCCGGACGCTGGTGCTCATACTTCACCTGCTGGCGGTTGAGGCACCTAGAAACATAATCAACTATATCCCTCTTCATCCGCCTCCACCAGTAATGCTGTCTCAAGTCCTGATACATCTTCGCGGCACCCGGATGGATGGAACCCCGCGAGCTATGGGCCTCTGCTAGAATCAGCTCTCAAAAGATCATCTACATTGGGCACACAAATACGCCCCTGCATCCTCATAACTCCATCATCCCCAATGGTAACATCTCGAGCATCACCACGTCGAACTCTATCCCGGAGGACAACCAAATGAGGGTCGTCGAACTGACGCTCCCTGATGCGGTCAAATAGAGAAGACCGAGAAACCACACAGTCTAGAACCCGGCTGGGCTCTGAAAGATCCAGTCTAACAAACTACCTGGCTAAAGCCCAAACATCCATCGCCATAGGCCTCTCCGAAGCTAGTAGATATGCCAAACTCCCCAAACTATCTGCCCGACGACTCAAGGCATCGGCAACTACATTAGCCTTGGCCGGATGATAAAGAATAGTAATGTCATAGTCCTTGAGCAGCTCCAACCATCTCTTCTGACGCATGTTCAAGTCCTTCTATTAAGCAAGTGCTGCAAGCTCCGGTGATCGGTGTAGATCTCACAAGGAACCCCATACAAGTAATGACGCCAAATCTTCAAGGCGTGAACAATGGCAGCTAGCTCCAGATCATGAACAGGGTAGTTCTTCTCATGTGCCTTCAACTGTCTGGACGCGTAGGCAATCACCCTACCGTCCCGCATCAATACTGCACCGAGTCCAACTCGTGAGGCATCACAATATACTGTATAGGACCCCGAACCTCTAGGAAACATCAAGATAGGTGTCGAAGTCAAAGCTGTCTTGAGCTTCTGAAAGCTCGCCTCACACTCGTCTGTCCACTGGAAAGGGGCACCCTTTTGGGTCAATCTGATCATAGGTGCTGCAATCGAAGAGAACCCCTCTACAAAACGACGATAATAGCCCGCCAAACCAAGGAAACTGCGAATCTCAGTAGCGGAGGAGGGTCTGGGCCAACTCTGCACGGCCTCCACCTTCCTCGGATCTACTCGAATACCATCACTCGACACCACGTGGCCCAGAAATGCCACCGAACTCAGCCAGAATTCACATTTAGAGAACTTGGCATATAGCCTGCTTCTCCCTCAGAGTCTGAAGCACTATCCTCAGATACTACTCGTGCTCTTCCCGACTCCGGGAATATACTAGAATGTCATCAATGAAAACAATCACGAACGAGTCCAGATATGGCCTGGACACACTGTGCATCAAATACATAAAGGCTACTGGGGCATTAGTCAGCCCAAAAGACAACACGAGGAACTCGTATTGACCATACCGAGTCCTGAAGGCAGTCTTCGGGATATCTGGCTCCCGAATCTTCAGCTGATGATAACCAGAGCGCAAATCAATCTTAGAGAACACCTATGCACCCTATAGCTGGTCAAACAAATCATCAATACGTGGCAAAGGATACCGGTTCTTCACTGTAACTTTGTTCAACTGATGATAGACAATACACACACGCATAGAACCGTCATTTTTATTCACAAACAACATAGGAGCACCCCAAGGCGAAACACTGGGTCGAATGAATCCCCTACCCAATAACTCCGGTAACTGATCCTTCAATTGCTTCAACTCACGCAAATGATTGCATCGGCCTACGACAACCACATATTATTACATCTGCGAAATGGTTAATTAGTCTCGTGCATCGGTCGTATTTCCTTATCAGTTAATCAATAACAACCTCCCCAACTTGGCTCGAAGACATATATCAAAACACTTTTAACCACTCATAGCATTCTTACTCAAATGATGCTGCAATGTTATAGTGAGATTAAACTGTATAGGGCTATCTGTTGGGTCCTACACATATAGTATAGGGGATAATTGAAACTTCGTATGACTCCCAATACTAAGGCCATACTAGGGCCATATGGAAGGTCCAATATGAAGAATTGATACTACGAAGGACCATTGGCTAGGAACTCCATTTGTCATTAACCGTTTGTAGGTATAACATATTGGTTGAAGAATACGTTATGAATACGATTAGGTCTCATATTTATGCTTCTAGCTATTCGTATGCATGGGATCACATGGTAAAAACATAAATTATGACGTAGGTAGTTCCATTTATTAGGTGGATACGCGGTACCATACGGTCATAATTGCGATACACTATTCAGACTTTACTAATGGAAAATCAATAACCTGGCCGATGTCATACCTCCCATCCTTATTACCGGTATTACGGCAATATATGATTTAGCCTAACAGTAGTAATTAAGTATAATTTTTGTATAGCCGAATGTACGAATGGTTCATATCATGTCCTTTCCCTATAATAAATGATAGTAATCGACGGTCACTGTTATTATGGATAACTATTGGTTTGAACCATCAATGTACAACTTCATAGGACCATCAATGTACAACTTCATCTATTATACATAATTCAAATGACATTAGTAATGCCTTTCAAAATTTTACCTTCGTCTATAACCTAGTTCATACTACGTCCTGGTTGAACGTACTCGGTATAACATATTTATAGTAGGGTTGTAGTATTGTATAAGTTCAACGAATCATGACCATAATAGTCGATACAAATCTGTAACTCCGTGCCATTGATTTCATGTTACCATTCCCTATAGTAATATATAGTGGTTGTTATTTACCTTCGGAAGGTCAAGACTAATAACGGATATAGTAGGTGGAACCGTTTAATAGATAACTATTTTGTTATTAGATGAATAAATAGGGTCTGATGATAAATTAATGTGAGGACATATGTAATTGGATGCATCGGGACCCACTACTACAAAAAAAGACCTTTAGCGACAATTATTTAGCGGCAATAAGGAAATTGTTGCTAATAAATTTTTTAAGCTGAAAAATTAGCGGCAAATGACCATTAGCGAGTAAAAGATATGGTTTTACTGCCGATAAAAACTAAATTGCCACTAAAAATTACTAATTGAATTTTTTTTATTGCTTTAATAAATATTCCTTCAGCACAAAACGATAATACAATTCCCTCCAAAATATTTGGACGAGAATATTCATTCCCTCCAAATTTAGAAAAGTTTAGGAAAACATATTTCCCCTACATCAAAGGATTTCGTCGGCTTCTGCCATAGAAAAGCCCTAAATCGCTACTGCTTCAATCTTCCGCCACAGTCCTCGTCGTTTTTTTGCAAGTAAGTTCTCTCTTCCTCATTTCTATTCTTCCAGCGTTAAATCTGTTGCGTGAATTCGTTTTGAATTGCTTGAAATCTCTTCAACCCCTGTTAAATCTATAGCTTGAAATCGTTTTGGATTGCTTGAAATTAGTTTTTTAAACTCGCTTCTTCCCCTGTTAAATCTGTTGCGTGAAATCGTATTGAATTGCTTAAAATGTGTTGCTTGAAATCTCTCTTCCCCTATTAAATGTATTGCTTGAAATTATTTTAGATTGCTTGAAATCTTCTGCTTAAAATCTCTTTTTCCCCTGTTAAGTATGTTGCTTGAAATCGCTTGAAACAGATTTTGAATCATTTTGCAATGGATTGATTTACAGTGGATTGACCCGATGCTGCTCGAATGATTTATATGATTTTTTTTACAGCGGATTGATGTTGCTCTATTTTTATATGGATTGATGTTGCTCGATTGTTTATATTGATTTATTACAATGGACTGATGATGCTCGGTTGTTTACAACATAGTATTAGGTTGTATAGCTGAATTGACAGCCTTGTACAACCTCGAAAGTCCTTCAGTTTCGAAAGTTCTCGCTTTATTTTGTCTACTCATTTTATTCTGGAATTAGCATAATTAGTAATTTGATCAATTAGCTCATCGAGTTTGCTGTTATTGTAGTTTTTGTGTTTTTTTATGTGAAAATGTTAGTATAATTATTTAGTTCAAGGGGTCTGAGCTTGTCTAGGTAGCTTTTTAGCTTCTATTAAAGTGAAAGTTTAATATCTTCCAATTATAAGTGTTATTCTAAGTGATAGTGTGATGTCTAGAATTAAAAATCTAGTGGTAGATGATTTGCTCATGGAATTCTCTCTAACACCCTAAGTGTTCAAGCTTCTGATAAGAAAAAGTAAACAAACAGAATTTCAGTTCATTCTCTCTTCTCTCTTCGATGATTGCATGTTGCGAAGGAATTCATCAATTCTCTCAACTAGTCTTGATCCTTTGATTTCTCACATTATACCACCCAAAGTCTGCCTTTCAATTGTTTTTTTCCTTTACTATTAAACTTTAACTTCATTCTGGATATAATTTGAGTTCTTCTAGATTTGATAAGCTTAGTGGTTTCCTTCACAGTACTGCAAATCATGTCACAGATTTATTTGAAAATTTCTAAAACATTAGCCATTTCTCGAATGCAACTTGGAAAACTTTCAATCTACTCTTGCATCCACTGTCAGACAATTGGAAACTATAGACATGATTGAACTAAATACGTAAACGTAAACTATTATTGAGAACCTCTAAATAGTATTGTTGTATGAGTTTGAGTTAATAATGATGTCCATTTAGATTATACATGTGTCCATTTAGCTGCTGCTGATTGGGTGGAGTTAATTTGTGTGTGACCTGCTGATTGGGTGGAGTTAATTTGGTACTAGTATAACTTAATGCATCTAGATAATTTCTTTATTTTGGAAAAGGAACTATGCAAACCAGAGGTCACAATCGACTGGTAATTGAACAAGATTGTGATGAAGATGCGAGACCTTATATTGAGCAATTTATGGATGATCAAAACTACTCTAGAGCCCAACCATATATTGAGCAGTTGCTGGATAGTCAGAATTACTCTAATGCCCAAGCACATGATGGTCAATCTAATGAATTGAATAGTTCTGATGGTGGCACTGAAATTCCAAATGATGACGATTCAGGTAATATTTCTATAGTATTGCAATTTGATAATGTATAATATTAGATTATGGCTTTCTATATATTGCAATCTATAGTATTCCAAATGATAACGATTCAGCTGTTGCTAGTGATTGGATCAATTCTTGTGCTGTTACATTACAAATATATATTAAATTGTAGCACCTCATTTATGTTCCCCATTTTTGATTGCCAAAAGTTCCATTCAGCTTGGATAGGGACCTCCTGTTGTTTTCCATTCAGACATATTTTGCTTGCCTATATTGTGATGTAGCTGATGTTCGTGTGACCTCCTGCTATTATGTGTGTTATCAATTGCATGGAACCTTATTTGGGATGTGTTTTCATTTCCTCAGTTGTACATTAGAAGAACCAAGTTTCATTTCCACAGTTTTACTACTTCAAGGTTTAAACTTTGAACCCTAAACACGATGGCACTTCTGTCAATAAGCTTCTTCCTTATCCGGTAAAAAAGAAATGTGCAGCAACTTATTCGGGGCATAGAGGAAATACTATTTTAACAGAACCTTTAACTTTTTGAAACTTGGACTTCTTAATCTTTTCATATGATAGTTGAACCACATTCTTAATCATATCACAGAGTTTCTAGAAGCTTTATTAATGATAGCACACCATCAATAGGTACAAAATTGAGAATCAACTAAAAAATATGATAGTGACAGTTCCATTAGCATGTCCAATTCAATTCAACCACTTTGCACCAAAGACTGTTATGATCCTTGAGCTTTTAATATTTTCAACATTTCAGTAACAGGAAAAATGTGTTTGGATCAGCTAATCCTCCTTCAGTTTTGAAGCCAAGTAATATCACAACAATATCATTACTTTATGGATCCTCATTCGCGAGAAACCCCTAATTGAATAGATAATATGCCGTTCCTTCAAGAATCCTACATACAAACACTGTAAAAAAGAATCAATTGTTCTTTCTTTTAGGAGATGAATTCACTCGAACATTAGAAGAACCAACCCCAGATGAATTCAAAATTGAAAGCTAGAGCTGCAGTATTCAAAGTTCCTGTATTAGGTGTAGTATTCTTTGGTTGTTGCTGATTTCCCCCTTGATTCCCATTGACTGGAGTTGTAGTAGTTTGATAGGTGAGTATGTGCAAAATATAAGACTAAAGACGCTTTACTAAAAAATAAACCAAGTCGTATACCGAGGGATCTATGGGGTAGTAGGTCTTTCTTAAGAAATATTGATGCAGATAATTCTTCTAATGAGGTTATACAAAGGTTAGAACAACAGATAATCGAGTTAAATGAGAGAAAAATGATGTAATAAATATTATGAAACAAAATCAGGAGAATATGCAATCAGAATTACTCCAAATAAGACAATTAATACGCAAATATGCTCCTAATGCATCTATGCCGCAAAGCAGCAATGGCACCTTGGGTGAACAGGTAACTCCATTTAATAAACTTTAGATATTTTATGTGAAATTCTAGTCATATAAAAGTATTGTTCTTTAACATGTTAATATTAATTAGATCCCCGACGCCAATAGTGGACATGAACGAGTACCATAAACATCAAGAATGCCTAGTATTGCTGAAAATGCTCAACCTTCTCATGGTACTACTCATCTTGTCCTTCGTCGCTACTGTTTGAGTTTTTCTTCTTCAATTTTTATTAATTTGTTATTGTATTTGGGCTTATAATTCATGTCACATGCATCTTGTACATAGAACAATGGAGGAGTCAATTCCCTAAATAATTCTATTACCATCAGACTGTTTAATGCTTCAGTAGGTAGTTGTTGAGTTTAATTCTTCCGCCCCAAAAGCTACTAGCTACTCTATTTCTAGCTTTGCTCATGTGTGATCTGTTTTGAAGATGTTGCTACGTCTTGAGGTAAGCTTCCAATTGCTGCATTTGTCTTAGCAACAGATGGAGAATTCCTGGGAATAAAAGCAAGTTCATTACAGTTAAAATTTCTCGTATGAGTTGCTGACCATAGAGTTCCCCAGCCTTTCTTTCTGAACATTTTTAATAATTTTTTCTACGTGTGGACTGGAAAATTGCAATGTTGGTGCATTAGAACTATGAGCCTATATGCCCAGTAATTCAACACCTAGATTACTCTTTGAGTCAATTGGTCGAACATCCACTTTTTCAACTAAATCTAAATTACCTTCCCTCCTCGATCATTGCTGGCAGTTGGAAGTAAGAGTTTGGACATCCCATTATCATGCAAACCTTTTGCCTCTGACTTCAGGATCCCTATCAGTTGCAAGAACCTCAAAACAATTTGGGCTGGAATCAACATTGCAGTCAATTCGTCAAACATTGTTGTTCTGTAGTTTTGGAGGAACCTGCTTCTTTGTGGGAGATTTCCTATTTGTTACCAGGTTCCATTCTTCTTTCTTTTTACTCCTATAAATTCCATGATTAGCCACAATCACCTTCCCGTTTTTATTTTCAATTAACAAGCTCGTATGTCCAGCTTTTTTACTTCCTTAAAACTGAGCAACAACATCTCTGTCATAAATTTCCTCTGTTTTTTTCTAAACATTTGCAGTTGGATGTTGAGCCTTCTCAACCTCATTACCAATTTTACCTCTCTCAACAGTCATTATCCTAGGAACAATTACTTTTTCTCCTACTACATTAGTTTGATCCCCAGTTGTTCTATCAAAAGAACCTTGTCTTAGCCATGCATCAGTTGCTTGTAAACCTTATAAAGCTTAAAAGAGGAGAAGAGTTAAATTCTATCTATACAACATTTGTGATGTTATAACCTCATAGAAGATAAGTGTATCATCAACGTATAGCAAGTGTGACACGGATTGGATTCCCAGGATCAATACTCACGTTGAAACCCTGAATCCACTGCATTTGTATAGCCTTTTCCAACTTTTGCTGAAACCTTCCATTGCTATATATTGTCTGTTTCAGTTATTTTTTCATAATTTGCTTTCTAGTTACCTGTTTTCTACAGAAAGCAAAAATATGTTGTCTCTTTCAGTTAACATTTGTGATGTTATAACATCAGAGAAGATAAGTGTATCATCAATTTTTAGCAAGTGTGACACTGATTGGATTCCCAGGATCAATACTCATGTTGAAACCCTGAATCCACTAAATTTGTGTAGCCTTTTTCAATTTTTTCTCAAACCTTCCAATGCTATATGTTGTCTGTTTCAGTTATTTTTTCATAAGTTGCTTCCTAGTAACCTATTTTCTAGAGAAAGCAAAAATATGTTGTCTCTTTTAGTTAACATTTGGATTATGTTATAACCTCGTAGAAGATAAGTGTATCATCAATGTATAGCAAGTGTGGCACTGATTGGATTCCCAGGATCAATACTCACGTTGAAACCCTGAATCCACTGCATTTGTGTAGCATTTTCCAACTTTTGCTCAAACCTTCCATTGCTATATGTTGTCTCTTTCAGTTATTTTTTCATAATTTGCTTCCTAGTAACCTGTTTTCTAGAGAAAGCAAAAATATGTTGTCTCTTTCAGTTAACATTCGGATTAATGCGTATTCGTAGTCAGGGACGAGAGGCTATGGGAAGAGATAAGGGTTGTGGAGCAGTGTCTCGGCCATCTTTCAGTACCCCAGTTCCATCACCTTTTAGTGATTACCTAATAGTATACCTAATTCGTTAGTTCTGAAAAATGAGAAACTACAAAATTGGGAGGTTCTATTTCTCCATTCAGTTTGGCATTTCTCAATTGTAACTCGGCCATGTTCTTCTATGGAGTTTATAGTCTTTGCTTAGATCAGCGAGCCTCTTTTAAGGAAGAGGTTTGCAATTTTCATGACTTAACCAGGATATAATTACCATTGTTCAGAATGTAGCTTACTGTATTATTATCATCACAATGTGTGATGGTATTTCGGGTCCTCTAACACAATTATTTTATAATTTCAGGTCATACAATCTAATTTTCGATAATTTAGCGGCGGGAAGATTTCAAAATGATGAAAAGTTGCGAAAATCATTTGAAGACCATCATTCTGGATTATTATTATGATGACATTAGCTATTTTGTCCAAACAATATATCTTTATGTTTTAAGTTACTGTGATATTAATATTTTTGGTTAGTACTTCCTTTTGATTGTTAAGATTTAATGAGATATCTTACATTTTTTTGAATTAATATTAATATATTTTATTATTTGGGTCATATTTTATATAAATGTAGTAACTATTATTAATTGTTGCCAAATTATTGAAATTATCGCTAGTGACTTTTAAAGATATTGATTTTTAGTGGCAATTTAGCTAAACATATTAGCTATTAAAATGGACGCTAAAAGGCAAAACTAATTGCCGTTAAAGATGCAGACTTTTTTGCGACAATTATTTTGAATTTAGTGGCTATAAAAATAGATGGTAAATAAGTATAATTAGTCGTTTGGATTGGATTTAGTAGCCATTATAATTGTCATAAACAATTGCCGTTAGATATGCAAACTTTTAGCGACATTTAGTTTGAATTTAATGGCTATAAAAATGGATGGTAAATAAGTATAATTAGCCTTTTGGTTTAAATTTAATACCCATTATAATTGCCACAAATATTTGCCGTTAGAGATACGAATGTTTAGCGGCTATTAGTTTAAACTTAGCAGCAACAAAAATAGCTACTAAAGACGTATAGTTGGCCGTTTTGGATTGAATTAGTAGCCATTATAATTGCCACAAACAATTGCCACTAAAGGCAATCATTTTTAGCGGCAATAAACCATACCTTTTACCGGCTTTTGCGACAAATGCCGTTGAAGCTTTTGCCGACCCTAGCATTAGCGGCAAAAGACTAATGACTGGTAAAAAATATAGCGGCTATAGTTATTGCCGCTAAAGTTGTTTTGTATTGCCGCTAAAGGTCTTTTTTGTAGTAGTGACCGTCCGATTAGAGTCTCGATATGGACTAACTAGTGATACCTTCTCTGACTATCTATGAATTTGTCATACTAGATGCACGCCAGACAAGATGGGTGGTAAAGTCCATATGACACTATACGGAGTAAACCTAAATACATACTAGGCCTTTGAGCCTATGAAAGTGCCCAATTGGCCCACTACCCTTTAAGACCAATTACTAACTACAATCGTATTAGTCAATTATTACTCCAATAATAGGATATGTAGGATACGTCCAAATCCTTCTAGTCATATTTCCATCTATCCGATGTGTTTCCCTGAAGTATACCATCGGACGGTCCCGATGCGTCCAATTACATATGTCCTCACATTACAATCGTGGGAGTAATGTCACTCAAATCATTGGACACCTCTTCAATGTATCCTCCAATTGTAGTAATAGATGGTAGATACCTATTCATCTATTAGTTAACATTGAAGCACATGTTATTTATGTTTCCCTATATTGGGACAACTTCTAAATTAGCAGATTGTATCACCTATGCATAAAGTCATAAGTCCGTATGAATATTAGGAATATAGGTTATAATCTCTACTCCATTCCGTGGTCACATTAAGTCCATATACTAATACAGCATAAATAGGCCATAATATGCCACATAGAACCACATAAACCCTTATACGTTCATATAGTATAAGCCTACTGTTATGATTACAATCGTATTGCAAAAACATATGACTAACCAAGACTAGATGCGTCACTAGAGACTCTTATATAGTCATAGGACCTTCACTATGGAACTTATAGCATATAATACGTCATATTATGACTACTATACTGTATCGGAAGAGAGAATTAAGGATACCGCTAGTAGCGTTAGTATGTCGGATATGCTCATGCGACAACATTGGTCCTAGGCCCGATACGTTGATCTATGGGCTAGTATTCGTAGGAGTATGCATAGGCCTAATCGTGATTGATACGTCCATTGGTCATTTACAATTTAGTGCATACATTGGGTTCTTATATGTTACCAATAGTCCATTGGTAACAACCACGATTAGGCCTGTAGGTTTATTTATGGATAGGATCAGTAAGAGAGTTTCCATAATTGACGTATTATTGAGAAATACACCAGACAATACACTCTGGAGAAATGAAAATCGACAGGTAATCGACAAGTATGTGATTGAATTAAATACCTTCGGCCTGAGGGGTATAGTGTCATTTTTCTCCTTTGGGATCAATATTGAGATTACCTGTCGATTTTTATTATGTTCGTATGACATGAAAAGTACTAGTATACTACCGGAGGATTAGGTGACATATTAGACGCTATACCAATTACAGTATATTGTCGTAGGCCGAACCGTAGTCCAGTAAGTAACTCAGGTCCAACGGATATGATCTATCATAGGTTGTATCCACATATACACCGACAGGGAATTAATTATATCTATCGTTTCTAATATACCATGGTCGCAATTGATCGTCTATGAATATGATTTCAACTGTGATATTACTAATATAGGAGTTCATGGACGGTGAATTTGACTAATACGATTAGTCATATGGCCTATGATAACGGAAGGACCTTTCAGCAAGTCATTTGGTTCCGCTAGGACATGAGAGACTCAGTCTACGATTCATCACCATGGATATGTCATTTTACTTTGTAGGGACTAATTATATTAGTCAAATTCACCGTCCAAGATAATACGTAATCATATAGTTAATATGATTACCTAATAGTGATTACCTAATTACGATCATAGATAACAAAGTATTACCTTTAATACATAGAGAAATACTGCTCTATATATCAAGATATCCATATTTTTACTGCATCGGCTATGAGTACTTCCACTAATATACCCTTTAACAATGTGTATGGGGAAAAACATTTTATGACGTGGCAACACACGTGGAATATCAAACAAAAACAAATTATTATTTTGAGGAGAAGATACGAAGAAGTAAAATAGGCACGGGGTGAAATTCGATTAAGAAGTCCCGTACCTATTTAGAACAGGTGAGAACGTAACTACGGAGATGAAGGACATCAACAACAAATAGACACGAGCTTCGTATCTGTTCAAGACATCCAACGGTAATGAGCCAAAAAAGCATTTAAAGCATGGATCTGAAGGCAGAAAGAAGTCCAGATTCAGTCATTAAACGCTCAATGCATTGAAGAATTGTCATTTAATGAAAATGATTGTGCAACGACTTATTTAATGCTATTTATTGCCCATTAAAACTTACGTTTTATCCCTCCATCTAGAGTAGGCAATAAAAGGAGGAAGTAATATCCATTGTAAGGGACAACAGTCACTGGAATACAACCTTTTTTATTGTCTATTCTGATTATTGAAAGCCTACTACATTTTCTTCGGTCTCTTGATTATCAGTAACCCGATTTCTCTATTATTTTCTAGCTTTAATTAAAGTTCAATATTTTGGTTAAACAAATTGGTTCCGTTACCGGGAATCTGATAATCGATTCTTTTTAGAACTTATACGTTTCATTTGTTATGTGGAGATTGTGACGACCCAAAGGGTCATCACTTATTTAATTAATCATTTCGAGCTTCGGAGGCCTTGAAAACCTCATTCTATGTTGCCTTGATTTACGTGCACGATCCGAGCATGTAGCTGGAAAGATTTTGTGATAGAAAATATGAATTCTATGAGAAATTTGGATAAAAATGATATTAATATTGATATGGTTGACTTCGGTCAATATTTTTGGTAAACGGATCCGGACTCGAGATTTGATGGTCCCGAGAGGTCCGTAGGAAAATATGGGACTTGGACATGCGTCCGGAGTCGAATTCCGAGGCCTAGAGCCCAAGTTATGAATTTTTATGTGAAATTGTTTTTGATGTAATTATTAAAGGAAATAAATTAATTGACCTTGGTATCGGGCTCGTATTTTGGTTCCGACGCCCGGTACAAGTCTTAAATATTATATATGTGATTTCTGTAAAGTTTGGTGACATTTGGATGTCGTTTGAGATGTTTTGGACCTTGAGTTCCAAGTTAAGAAGTTTTGAAAATCAAAAGTATGAAAATCATGAGTTTGAGGCTTGATTTGATTAAAACGAAGTGATATTGGCGATGTGATCGCACGAGCAAGTCCATAATGTGTTTTTGAGGTTATGTACATGTTTGGTTTGGAGCCCGGGAGGCTCGGGTAAAGATTTGATAGGCCGTTGGATGAAATTCTGAATTTTTGAACTGCTGGTTTTTCACCCAGTTGTTGGCTTCGCAATTGCGAAGAATTTCTCGCAATTGCGAAGGGGACAGTGTAAGGCAAGGCTCGCAAATGCGAACCTTCATCGCAAATGCGAAGCCCCTTGTTCGCAAATGCGAACAATTGTTCGCATTTGCGAAGGTCCCCAGTGCCTGCCTATGTTCGCAAATGCGAACAAATGTTCGCAAATGCGAACATTCCCCATACTGCCTTGGTTCGCAAATGCGAACCATTGTTCGCAAATGCGAACACTGCCTTATACAGCATGTGTTCGCAAATGCGAACATTTGTTCGCAAATGCGAACATCCCTTTGATTGCCAGTGTTCGCAAATGCGAACAAATGTTCGCAAATGCGAACTTCCCAGCCTTAGCTTATTTTTCAAACTCCAGAAATTGGTCGGGGTTCGCAATTGCGAACCCGTGTTCGCAAATGCGAACACAGAGACCTGAAAAACACGAATTTCAGTCATTTCTTCACTTTTTTCAAAACCAAAACACCCATTTGCGATTCTTCAAGGATTTCTTCTTCAAACGATTGTAAGTCACTTTTTACTTAATTCTTTCAATTCCTAACATCATTAAACATGTTTTTCATAAGAAATTAAAGATTTTCATGGTAGAATTCTTGTTTTTGTTAGAAAATAGGGTTTTTCATAAATTGGGGAATTGGACCTCGAATTGAGGTCCGATTTTGAAACAAATTATATACATGAACTCGTGGGGGGATGGGTAACCGGATTTTGGTCCTAACCCCGAATTCCGACCATGTGGGCCGGGGTTGAAATTCACTATTCATGGGGCAGAATGTTGTAAAAGTTGTATTTGGTCTTAAGAATTAGTTTGTTGAGTAGTATTGATGATATTAAATCAATTGTGTATAGATACGATTGGATTGGAGCCAAATTTGAAAGAAGGAGACATTTCCACGGATTGAATTGTTCATAAGCATTCGAGGTAAGTGTTTGTTCTATCCTAACTTGAGGGAATAGGATTATGTGTTATGTGTTATGTGATCGAGTGCGGTGTATGGGCTGTGGTGACGAGCATCCATACACTGGCGTCTAGTATGACCGTGAGTCGTTGAAAAATGATTATTTTGAGATATATTACGGATGAAATGTTATTGTTTTCCCTTGTTGGGACTTGTTGTGAAGATAATTATTGGTTGCCCTTGATGGGACGGTTTATGAATTACTGTTTCTTTCTTTGCCCTTAGCTGTGATTGTTATTTGGGTGAGGAAGAGTGATAATGCACGAAGGGTGATGCCGTGCCATGTTTATTTATTTATGCACGAAGGTTAATGCCGTGCCATGTTTATTTATTGATTATGCACGAAGGATCATGCCGTGCTCTGTTATTGAACCATGTACGAAGGATCATGCCGTACTATGGATGTGAGGATGAGAGTAAAAGCACGAAGGGTGATGCCGTGCACTTTATTTGCTTATTTGGTGAGGATGAGAGTAAAAGCACGAAGGGTGATGCCGTGTACTTTATTTGCTTATTTGGTGAGGATGAGAATAAAAGCACGAAGGGTGATGCCGTGCAACTATTTGCCATTCCTTGACTTGATATTACTTGTTTTTTTCCATTATATTTTATTTGGGTGATGCCGTGCAACTATTTGCCATTCCTTGACTTGATATTACTTGTGTTTCCATTATACCTTGTTTTCCTTGTGAACTTATTAACTGTTGTTAATTGTTGAGTTTCTTTGAGATATTCCTTATTGTGTTATTACTTGGTTAATTCTTGTTATTTGTGGTAATATATATATTAAAGAATTGGGAGCGGGTGGTACGCCTACCACGAGATATGAAAAGAAAAATAAAGAATTGAGACACGAAAGTAAGATTTAATTCTGTGGATTAGATTAATCTGGATATTATGAGTTATTGATTGTTATTGCAGAGTAGAGTATTTCCTTATAAATGTTTATGTACATATATATATATATATATATATATATATATATATATATATATATATATATATATATATATATATATATATATGTTATTTTGTTGTATATATATTTTTAACTGTACAGGTTTATATGGGTGTCTGGTCCTAGCCCTGTCACTACTTCACTGGGATAGGCCAAGCACTTACCATCATATGGGGTCGGTTGTGCTGATACTACAACCTGCGCTCCTTTTGCGCAGATACAGTGTCACGTCCCATATCGAGGGACATGACCGGCGCCTGACCGGGTCACATTTGAGACCGAGGTAGCTTGCAGACGTCCGCAAGCCCGGCGTCTCTCTCTTTACTTATGTTTTAGCTGTAGTGTCTTTGTTCCGAGACACACAGATTATGTTATATTTCTTTCAGACTTTTATGTGTAGTTTTCAGTAGTAGTTCGTGAGTTGGTGACTCCACGTCTTGGGTAAAGGATTTTCAGTATGTTTTTACCTTGAAACTGCTTAATACTATTTCGATAAAGTATTCCGCATTTATTTAATTAAAATTGTATTAAAAACAGGATAGTATGAATACAGTGGCTTGCCTAGCTACCACGAGTAGGCGCCATCACGATCCCGATGTTGGGGAAAAATCCGGGTCGTGACAAGTTGGTATCAGAGCTCTAGGTTACATAGGTCTCACCACTCACGAACAAGCTTAGTGGAGTTTGAGAGGTAGGTACGGAGACGTATGTACTTGTCCTCCAGAGTCTATTGAGTTAGGAAAAGTCTCTTATTTGTTCTTTCTTATCGTGCGAATTCATTCTTCAAATGTTAAATTGAATTTCTACTCTTGTCTTCCCACGAATGGCGAAGTCACGTACCGCTTCTTCAGCCGAACAATGGCACGGGCTGGTGATAGATCAACTATGCCTTCAAAAGTTTTACGGAGGTCGGATAGGTTTCACCAAACTCTTCCCTACCACCTTCAGCGGTGCATCTTTTGAGAACCCACGGGATCGTGCTTGACCGTTGTTATGAGGAATTACAGAACGTGGGAATAGACGAATGCGAGGGGGTTCATTTTACTGTGCTATGGAGGGCAAACAGAAGTAGTGGGAAGATAATGTATTTACCACACCAGTTATGGTCCCAACGGAAGATGCAATTATATCAGGAGATCATCCGATAAATCGTGTTGGGTTTCAACGGACCTAGACGTCCGGTCGATGTGTTGGAGTTGCGAAGGACAAATTGTCACGACCCAACCCTGGTCGTGATGGCGCCCAACACAATGCTAGGCAAGCCCGACCATAATATCCTCTTAACCAGCCAATTATTAAATAAATTAAACTTAAACGGTAGTTAGTCATATCAGGTGAAAACCGAAACGTCAAAACATACAAAGATACGGTCCCAAACATGTCGTGGTGTCACGAGACTGAGCCTCTACAGAATAGCATCCTAATACAACCAAGTCTAGACAAATAGGAAATCAACAAGATGATAAAGAAGGAGAAAAACAAGCTCTGCGGACGCTGGCAGCTACCTCGTAATCTCCGCAAAAGTAGATATGGATCAGCAGCTAAAATGTCTCAACTGCTCTCGGGCACCTGCGGATCTGCACCAAAACAGTGCAGGGGAGTGGGGTGAGTATATTTCAACTCAGTGAGTAACAATAATAAATAATATCTAAGGAAATCTTCACAAGTACGTCATCACTATAGTAGTACTTTAACCTCCAATCTACGTTTATCTCTACAAGATCTCCACACTGAACAAACCCTCGCTCGTACCCCTACGGTGTACGGCCATCTCAACATATAAAGGCGCATACTTATGTCTATAATGTATAAGTATCTAAGTAAATAGTAGGATATGATTAAGTATAATGCTTGCGGCGTGCGGCCGGCTCCAATACATATCTTGCTTGCGAGCGCGCGGCCGGCTCACGTTGCGTCGACGAGCGCTCGGCGGGGGTGTATACGGACTTCGGAGGGGCTCCCCAGGCCCAAGCGCTATGGTGCTATGGCGTGCGGCCAGGTCCACGCGTATATCGCTGCGGCGTGCGGTCGGATCCAACATATATCTACTGTTGCGGCGTGCGGCCGGATCCCATAATATACACGCGCTCGGCTGGAATGTGTGCGGACTCGGACTCCGAAGGGGCTCCTACGGCCCGAGCGCGATAATGCTGCGGCGTGCGGTCCGTCCCGCATGTATATTACATGTATATCGCATGCATATACTGCGGCGTGCGGTCCGGTCCAAAATAGGTATCTATATGCATAATACCTCATAATGGGTCCTCGACCCTATCCCGGTCAATATGTACTTGGCCTCTCAGGGCCCAATATAATATATCACAATGGGTCCTCGACCCTGTCTCGGTTAATATAGACTTGGCATTTCAGAGGCCCGATATAACGTCTCGTAGTGGGTCCTCGACCTATCTCATCTCGATCGGTATAAACTTGGCCATTCGAGGCCCACTCAGCTAGAACGAGGAATTCCACCCTAGATAATCTCTCTCGATGTACACATCTAGTACGGGCTCATATTATGCTATGCAGCTAGAGCTATGGCTGAGTGTATATTTCCGACACGATGTAAAGGTCACCTAGCTCTATAGGTTCCCTAATGCTCTACAGATCGGCACAAGGCCCCAAACATGGCTATTAGCCCAATGGTACAGTTATAACATTATTAACAGTTGTACAACACAGTATTCTATTAGCCGGGAAGGACTAAGTCCGAACCCCTTATCACAATGTTACCACGCCCGTCATAGAACGCGTGTCTCATCTCAATATAGCACTGTAAAGTGCTAGAACGGGGTTTCAAACCCTCAGTGTATTGTTTACTACTACCACTCACCTCGAACCGGTAGAAGCTTCAATCCGCCTTGCGCTTGCCTCGCAAATCAATCTCCTCGGATGCCAAATCTGCTCAAAATCATAGAGAATGCATCAATATACGCTAATTTCACGAAATTCATTCGAAATAACCCAATTTATATCAAAACCCACAAGTTGTCAAAACCCGACTTTTGGTACACTTGACGAAAAATTACAAAAATTACATATTCGGAATCCTCATCTCGATACGAGTCTAGGCATACAAAATTTACCAAAATCGGACTCCATTTGCCCACTCAAATCGGTGTTTTTCTTAAATTTAGGCCTAGGGCTCAAACCCACCTTAAATCTTCCATTTACAGGGATTTAACCAAGGATTTCATGCTAAAATGATGCAATTAAGCCACAAAACTTACCTCCGACGAATCCCAGATGAATTACCAGCAATTCCCGTGAGTTTCTCTCTCAAGAACTCAAAAATGGCGTTTTGGGTTAATGAACCCGTAGCCCCTCTGTTCTGTGATTAAATTCTCTGCCAGACCCATTTGCTCTACGCGATCGCGACTCTACTCACGCGATCGCGATGTTCAAACATTTCGCCCTCACGCGATCGCGACTATCCTCACGCGATCGCGATGTACAAATCTTCCTAGCCCGGATTTTTCCTCTACGCGTTCGCGTCCCGTACCACGCGAACGCGATGCTTCCTTTTCCTCTTACGCGTCCGCGTCCTTCACCCACGCGAACGCGATGCGTTCCAACCTTCTCCTCCGCGAACGCGGCATGTTACCTCGCGAACGCGATGGCCAACTGGCCCCAGCCTACGCGAACGCGGCAGTGCCCTCGCGAACGCGATGACCATTTTCCCTCAGCCTACGCGAACGCGGGCCTAGCCCTCGCGAACGCGAAGGCTTAACTGGTGCCCAGTGGTCTGCAATTTACAGCAGACCATTCCTTGTTCCAAAGTGCCGGATGATGGTCCGGATTCACCCCGAGGCCCCCGGGACCCCAACGAAAACCACCAACATACCCCAAAACACGATACGAACTTGTTCCAATCATAAAAACACCATCCTAAACATCAAAATCACCAATTACACACGGATTCGAGCCTAAATTTCTTAAAACTTTCCGAATTACACATTTGATGAAAAACCCGACCAAACGACGTCCGAATGACCTGAAATTTTGCAGGCACATCCAAAATCACCTAACGGAGCTACAGAAACTGTCGGAATTCCATTCCGACTCCCGGATCAAAATCTCACCTACGGTTCGGATTTCGCCAAAATTCAACCTTAGCCAATTCAAGCCTAAAACTACACCGGACCTCCAAATTCAATTCCGATTGCTCTCCTAAGTCATAAATGATCTTCCGAAGCTAGTCGAATCATCAGAATCTGATTCCGAGCCCTCTAACCAAATAGTCAACTCCGGGTTGACTTTCCTTATTCAAGCTTCCTCCAAAAAGGCTATATGCCTCATTTCCAATTTAATTTCACTCCTAACTTCCCCGATAGACTCTAACACTTATATAAAAGCATGAATTATGTAATTACAACATAACGGGGTGGTAATTCCAGTGACGACGGGCCGGGTCGTCACATTCTCCCCCTCTTAAGCAAACGCTCGTCCTCGAGCGGGTCAAGAAACATACCTGAAGTCTCAAATAGCTGAGGGTATCTGCTCCGCATCTCTGCTCGACCTCCCAAGTAGCCTCCTCCACGGACCGACCTCTCCACTGCACCTTATCTGATGCAATCTCCTTGGACCTCAATTTTCTCACCTGACGACCCAAAATAGCAATAGGCTCCACATCGTAGGACAGATCACCATCAAGCTGGATGGTACTGAAGTCTAATACATGAGACGGATCTCCGATGTACTTCCGGAGCATAGACACATGGAATACCGGATGAACGCTGGATAAGCTGGGTGGCAAGGCTAACTCGTATGCCACCTCTCCGACTCTCACGAGTATCTCGAAAGGGACGATATACACGGGACTCAGCTTCCGCTTTCCTCCCGAACCTCGCGACACCGCTTCATGGGTGAAATCTTCGACAATACTCCTGTCACCGACCATGAAAGACAACTCTCGAACTCTACGGTCCGCATAACTCTTCGGACGAGACCGTGCTGTACGAAGCCTCTCCTGGATTAACTTTGCTCTATCCGGAGCATCACGGACTAACTCGGTCCCTATCAATCTAACCTCGCCGGGCTCAAACCATCCACGGGAGATCTACACCGTCCGCCATACAATGCCTCGTGCGGGGCCATCTGAATACTCGACTGGTAGGTAGCTGTTGTTGTAGGCAAACTCGGCAAGTGGTAAGAATTCATCCCACGAACCACCAAAATCAATCACACATGCCCGCAACATATCCTCCGGGATCTGAATAGTACGCTCAGACTGCCCGTCTGTCTGAGGGTGAAATGCGGTGCTCAACTCAACCCGCATACCCATCTTCAGCTGAAATGCTCTCCAAAACTGAGAAGTGAAATGAGTGCCTCTGTCAGATATAATAGACACTGGGACCCCATGCAACCTGACAATCTCCCGAATAAAGATCACTGCCAACCGCTCAGATGAGTAAGTAGTACTAACTGGGATGAAATGTGCGGACTTAGTCAGCCGATCAACAATCACCCATACAGAATCAAACTTTCTCGCTGTCCGAGGGAGCCCAGTAACAAAATCCATGGTGATCCTCTCCCATTTCCACTCGGGAATAACCATACGGTGAAGAACACCGCCCGGTCTCTGATGCTCATATTTGACCTGCTGGCAATTGAGGCACTTAGCTACATGCCTAACAATATCCATCTTCGTTCTCCTCCACCAGTAGTGTTGTCTCAAGTCTTGGTACATCTTTGCGGCACCTGTGTGAATAGAGTACCGCGAACTGTGTGCCTCCTCAAGTATCAACTCCCGCAAACCATCAACATTGGGCACACATATACGGCCTTGCATCCTCAAAACACCATCACTGTCGATAGTCACATCTCTGACATCATTATGCTGCACTCTGTCCTTAAGGACAAGCAAATGTGGGTCATCATACTGTCGCTCCCTGATGCGATCATATAAGGAAGATCGAGAAACAACACAAGCCAACACCCGACTCGGCTCCGAAATATCTAATCTCGCTAGCCGATTGGCTAGGGCCTGAACATCATAAGCAAATGGCCTCTCCCCAACTGGGATGAAAGCTAAGCTGCCCATGCTAACCGCCTTCCGACTCAAGGCATTGGCCACCACATTGGCCTTCCCCGGATGATACAAAATAGTGATATCATAGTCCTTAAGCAACTCCAACCACCTCCGCTGTCTCAAATTAAGGTCCTTCTGTCTGAATAAGTGCTGAAGGCTGCGATGATCCGTGAACACCTCACATGAGACACCATACAGGTAATGTCTCCAAATCTTCAAAGCATGAACTATAGCTGCTAGCTCCAAATCATGAACAGGGTAGTTCTTCTCGTGGGGCTTCAGCTGGCGAGAAGCATAAGCAATGACCCTACCCTCCTGCATCAACACGCAACCAATTCCCAACTCCCGAGGCATCACAATACACAGTATAAGGATCTAAAGCTGACGGCAGAATCAAGACTGGTGCTGTGGTCAGTGTTGTCTTGAGCTTCCGAAAGCTCTCCTCGCACTCCTCGGACCATAAGAAAGGAACACCCTTCTGAGCCAATCTAGTCAAGGGTGAAGCAATAGAAGAGAACCCCTGAACGAATCGGTGATAATACCCTGCCAATCCCAAAAAGCTACCGATCTCAGTAACTGAGGTCGGTCTGGGCCAACTCTACACTGCCTCGACCTTCCTCGGATCTACCTGAATACCATCACGGGACACCACGTGCCCTAAGAATGCCATGGACTCAAGCCAGAACTCACATTTGGAAAACTTGGCATACAACTTCTCCTCTCTTAATCTCTGCAACACAATACTCAAGTGTCGAGCATGCTCCTCCTGGCTACGAGAGTAGACTAGAATGTCATCAATGAACACGATCACAAATGAATCAAGATAGGGCCTGAACACACTGTTCATCAGATGCATAAATGCTGCTGTTGGGGCGTTGGTCAGGCCAAAAGACATCACAAGGAACTCATAGTGACCATATATGGTCCTGAATGCAGAGTCTTCATAATGTCGGACTCTCTAATCTTCGGCTGATGGTAGCCCTGAACGAAGATCAATCTTCGAGAACACCCTAGCCCACTGGAGAGCCGATCAAATAAATCATCAATACGAGGAAGAGGGTACTTGTTCTTCACTGTCACTTTGTTCAATTGCCTATAATCAATACACATTCGCATGGAACAATCTTTCTTTTTAACAAATAACACCGGCGCACCCCACGGGGACACACTAGGGCGGATGAAACCCTTATCCAGAAGCTCCTGAAACTGCTCTTTCAGTTCTTTCAACTCAGCTGGTGCCATCCGGTAAGGAGGAATGGATATGGGTTGAGTGCCCGGCACCAAGTCAATGCCAAAATCAATATCCCTGTCCGGCGGCATGCCGGCAGGTCGGAGGGGAATACCTCTGGGAAGTCCCTCACAACAGGTACAGAATCAATGCTAGGAGACTCAGCTCTCGACTTCCCGCACAAATGCTAAATAAGAGAGACATCCCTTCCCAACCATTCGTTGGGCCTTGAGGAAAGATATTACCCTGCTAGGTACATACTCGGTCGTGCCTCGCCACTCGATCCTCTGAATGCCCGGCATAGCCAAAGTAACTGTCTTAGCATGACAGTCCGGAATAGCATGACATGGAGATAGCCGATCCATACCCGATATAACATCAAAATCAATCATGCTTTGAGAAGCAACGGGTCTACTCGGGTCTCCGGACCTCCGATAGTGACCAAACGGGACCGGTATACGTGGTCCGCAACAATAGTATCCCTACGGGGTAGATACATGCACGGCGCTCGAGACTCCCTCGGGTCGTGCCCGAATGAGGAGCAAAATATGTAGACACATAAGAATAAGTAGAGCCGGGATCAAACAATGCGAGGCATCTGCGTGGCGGACGAAATAATACACGTCAATGACATCATCGGAAGCGACGACCTCGGATCGACACTGAAAAGCATAGCATCTAGCTCGTCCGCCGATCGGCCTCCCCGCGAGGGCGACCCCTAGGCTGTCGACCCTCGCCCCTAGGCGGCGGGGCGGGTGCGAAGTAGAAGGACCGGATGACGAGGGCGCCCCCTCTGCTGATAAGATGCGGAAACAAGACGGGGACAGCTCACTACGGTGATGCCCAAACTCCTCGCACTCGTAGCAACTCCCGGTCTTTGGGTGCGGGGCCGATAAGGACCTGCGGCGGCGGAATGGCCGGTCGATGAACTAGGCGAGATGAACACGAGCGGATGGGGCACTGTCGAAGAACTACGAGCGGCATGGCATTGAGAGGCGGGCGGCTGCGGTGCGAACCACGATAATCTGTCTAGGAGACCATACGCGACGATGCGAGCGTCTCGGCTGCGAAGACCCGAAAGAGCGACCTCGGCTCTGCGACCTGCGGCCTACGGTACGTGTGCCCGCGGAACTAGGCGCTCACTCGAGGCCTCTTGGCCTCCCTCTCGTCCGGCTCACTGCGACGATCTGTCTCGATGTCGCGAGCAATATCCACGACATCCTCAAATGTACGACTCGAAACCCTCTCCCGGGTCATCAGAATACGAATGGGGTAGATGAGGCCGTCCACAAAGCGCCCGATCCTCTCTCTGTCGGAATGAACCAACCACGGTGCATATGTGGACAACTCTGTAAATCTGATCTCATACTCTGACACCGACATGTCCCACGGCGGAGACCCTCGAGCGCCTACGCATCTCCTCCTGCGAGATCGAGGCACCCATTTCTCCCAGAACATAGTGGAGAACTCGGGCCATGATAGTGGTGGCTGCCCGTGGCGGCTGCGGCGCTCGTAAGCCTCCCACCAAGCAAAGGGGTCCCTGAAACCGAAAGGTAGTAAAAGATACCCCGCTGGACTCCGATATCCACGTCGTACGAAGCATCCGAGCGGCACTTATCCGAGAAAACCTTGGGCGTCCTCGCCGGAGCACCGGTGAACAACGGAGGAGATAACTCTGGTGAACCTCTCGAGGACGACGGCTGCTCGTCGTGCGTCATGGTTGGGACCACTGTCCCCACGAATACGATCTGCTGGCTGAACCGGAACCACGAGGCTGAGCCGGAGGAGCCTGCGGTGTGCGTATGCCTGCTGCTGCCGGCTACGGAGTGCGTCTTGCGGGGGTCGATGACCACCCCCGATCCCCGATGCGGCTGCTGCGGTAGTAACCGAAACCGCCTGTGCTAGGCCGGTGCGGACTGCTAGTATCTGAGCCAGGGTCTCCTGTGGACCCGGAATAGCAATGGGCACAGCTGGTGCCTGATCTGGTGCTTCTGGCACCTTCTGCAACTGGGGGCTGTGGGTCAGCTGGCACTGCCTCGGCTGCCCTAACTCCGCCACGACCGCGACCGCGTCCACGGCCTCTAGTAGGTGGTAGTGGTGGTCGTCCTCCACGTCCGGATGATCGAGTTCTCGCCATCTGCGAGAGAATAGAATGTCAAAGTTGAGTTCAAGTCAAAAGTAATCGCACGACAAGAATTCCAAGAATTGAAACTTTTCCTAAAAAGGTTTTGCGGCCTCCCGAGGATAAGTACGGGCGTCCCGCACCGATCCACGAGACTGTACCAGCCGGCTCGTGACTCGCGAGACCTATTAACCTAGGCTGCGATACCAACTTGTCACGACCCAAACCCTGGTCGTGATGGCGCCCAACACGATGCTAGGCAAGCCCGACCATATTATCCTTTTAACCAGCCAATTATTAAATAAATTAAACTTAAACAGTAGTTAGTCATATCAGGTGAAAACCGAAACGTCAAAACATACAAAGATACGGTCCCAAACATGTCGTGGTGTCACGAGACTGAGCCTCTACAGAATAGCATCCTAATACAACCAAGTCTAGACAAATAGGAAATCAACAAGATGATAAAGAAGGAGAAAACAAGCTCTGCGGACGCTGGCAGCTACCTCGTAATCTCCGCCAAAGTAGATATAGATCAGCAGCTAAAATGTCTCAACTGCTCTCGGGCACCTGTGGATCTGCACCAAAAAAGTGCAGGGGAGTGGGGTGAGTATATTTCAACTCGGTGAGTAACAATAATAAATAATAACTGAAAGTAAGAACTCCTATGCTATCACTTAGCAGTTCTAAGGCAACCTTCACAAGTACGTCCTCACTATAGTAGTACTTTAACCTCCAATCTACGTTTATCTCTACAAGATCTCCACACTGAACAAACCCTCGCTCGTACCCCTACGGTGTACGGCCATCTCAACATATAAAGGCGCATACTTATGTCTATAATGTATAAGTATCTAAGTAAATAGTAGGATATGATTAAGTATAATGCTGCGGCGTGCAGCCCGCTCCAATACATATACTGCTGCGGCGCGCAGCCCGCTCCATTTAACGTCGACGGCGCTCACTGGGGGTGTATACGGACTTCGGAGGGGCTCCCTAGGCCCAAGCGCTATGGTGCTATGGCGTGCAGTCCGATCCACACATATATCACTGCGGCGTACAGTCCGATCCATTATATATATATACTATTGCGGTGTGCAGCCCGATCCATTAATATATAACAGCGCCCACTGAGAATGTGTGTAGACTCTGAAGGGACCCTACATCCAAAGCACAATAATACTGTGGTGTGTTGTCCATTCCACATAGATATCTCTGCGCTGTGCAGTCCGATTCACATAGATATCACCGCAACGTGCAGTCCGAGTCCAAAATAGGTATCTATATGCATAATACCTCGTAATGGGTCCTCGACCTATCCCAGTCAATATATACTTGGCCTCTCGGGCCCGATATAATATATCACGATGGGTCCTGGAGAACCTGTCTCGGTTAATATAGACTTGGCGTTTCAGGGCCCGATATAACGTCTCGTAGTGGGTCCTTGACCTGTCTCATCTCGATCGGTATAAGCTTGGCCATTCAGGCCCACTCAGCTAGAAGAGGGAATTCCACCCTAGATAATCTCTCTCGATGTACACATCTAGTACGGGCTCATATTATGCTATGCAGCTAGAGCTATGGCTGAGTGTATATTTCCGACACGATGTAAAGGTCACCTAGCTCTATAGGTTCCCTAATGCTCTACGGATCGGCACGAGGCCCCGAACATGGCTATTAGCCCAATGGTACGAGTTATAACATTATTAACGGTTGTACAACACGGTATTCTATTAGCGGGAAGGACTAAGTGCGAACCCCTTATCACGATGTTACCACGCCGTCGTAGAACGCGTGTCTCGTCTCGATATAGCACTTGTAAAGTGCTAGAACGAGGTTTCAAACCCTCGGTGTATTGTTTACTACTACCACTCACCTCGAACCGGTAGAAGCTTCAATCCGCCTTGCGCTTGCCTCGCAAATCAATCTCCTCGGATGCCAAATGTGCTCAAAATCATAGAGAATGCATCAATATACGCTAATTTCACGAAATTCATTCGAAATAACCCGATTTATATCAAAACCCACAAGTTGTCAAAACCCGACTTTTGGTACACTTGTCGAAAAATTACAAAAATTTACATATTCGGAATCCTCATCTCGATACGAGTCTAGGCATACAAAATTTACCAAAATCGGACTCCATTTGCCCACTCAAATCGGTGTTTTTCTTAAATTTAGGCCTAGGGCTCAAACCCACCTTAAATCTTCCATTTACAGGGATTTAACCAAGGATTTCATGCTAAAATGATGCAATTAAGCCACAAAACTTACCTCCGACGAATCCCAGATGAATTACCAGCAATTCCCGTGAGTTTCTCTCTCAAGAACTCAAAAATGGCGTTTTGGGTTAATGAACCCGTAGCCCCTCTGTTCTGTGATTAAATTCTCTGCCAGACCCATTTGCTCTACGCGATCGCGACTCTACTCACGCGATCGCGATGTTCAAACATTTCGCCCTCACGCGATCGCGACTATCCTCACGCGATCGCGATGACCAATCTTCCTAGCCCGGATTTTTCCTCTACGCGTTCGCGTCCCATACCACGCGAACGCGATGCTTCGTCTTTTCCTCTTACGCGTCCGCGTCCTTCACCCACGCGAACGCGATGCGTTCCAACCTTCTCCTTCGCGAACGCGGCATGTTACCTCGCGAACGCGATGGCCAACTGGCCCCAGCCTACGCGAACGCGGCGGTGCCCTCGCGAACGCGATGACCATTTTCCCTCAGCCTACGCGAACGCGGGCCTAGCCCTCGCGAACGCGAAGGCTTAACTGGTGCCCAGTGGTCTGCAATTTACAGCAGACCATTCCTTGTTCCAAAGTGCCGGATGATGGTCCGGATTCACCCCGAGGCCCCCGGGACCCAACGAAAACCACCAACATACCCCAAAACACGATACGAACTTGTTCCAATCATAAAAACACCATCCTAAACATCAAAATCACCAATTACACACGGATTCAAGCCTAAATTTCTTAAAACTTTCCGAATTACACATTTGATGAAAAACCCGACCAAACGACGTCCGAATGACCTGAAATTTTGCAGGCACATCCAAAATCACCTAACGGAGCTACTGCAACTGTCGGAATTCCATTCCGACCCCCGGATCAAAATCTCACCTACCGTTCGGATTTCGCCAAAATTCAACCTTAGCCAATTCAAGCCTATTTCTACACGGGCCTCCAAATTCAATTCCGATCGCTCCCCTAAGTCACAAATCACCTTCCGGAACTAACCGAATCATCAGAATTCGATTCCGAGCCCTCTAACCAAAAAGTCAACTCCGGGTTGACTTTCCTTATTCAAGCTTCCTCCCAAAAGGCTATATGCCTCATTTCCAATTTAATTTCACTCCTAACTCCCCCGATAGACTCTAACACTTATATAAAAGCATGAATTATGTAATTACAACATAACGGGGTGGTAATTCCCGTGACGACGGGCCGGGTCGTCACACAAATATGGTGAGTTATTGGAATGTATATATATGGTATGGAAAGGTCCTCCAAATAATTTATACATATTTAAGGTTGGTTCTTTTCATGGGGTAAGAATCGCCCCCAGAGAATGACGAAGAGTATATGAGTAAATGGGGTAGCTCAGCAGTGTTAAGCCAACATAGCAAAAGAAGAAATTGGCCGTCGATGTTTGTGACAAGCCTACGAAGAGGGCAAACCGGCCAATGCAACGCTATCTACTAAACTCTATTTTAAGAAAATGTTCTGAAGACGTCACCCCGAGATTCTCTGCAATATGTGGTATGTGCGATCTGAACGGTTGTACCAGGTCACAATGACTGTGTCCGAATATATATTGCCATGAGCAATAAGTTAACTGATCCTTAAAGGAATTGTTGTGAATGTGGAATATTGGAGAAATACAATTTTAGGAAAGCACTCAGGCTACACGCTCCATTGCAGTTAATAATTATCCTACATGGCCAGCCAGATGTAGAGGTTATGATGTTAGAGGTGGAGGTGAAACTCCTAGAGGTGGAGACCCAGCCATTGATATAATTTTTATGATATGAGGGAGGTCACTACACCAGATGTGGTCATCACGCGTATAATTCAGATTGTTATAGACAGAATAATTTTCCCTTAATTTGATTTGGTTTTTGAAAGAAAATTTAGGCGAGTCCTTTTAACATGCTCCATTCATGAGCGAGCATCGTAATCATCAAATCTACTTAGGGAAATACTCACGTTGAGATATTACATGAGGATAGACATCCCTATTATTAGGTGTTAGTCACTAAAATATCCATGAGGCTAAGAGTGACTTTATATTACTTATTACAGTGGGTTTTGATATAATTTTCGGGATAACTAATTTTAATCGTTAATTGTGCTCCCTATCAGTATGAGGGCTTATTTTATGTCGTGATTATCTTTGACGGACAATTATTGAAAGGAAGAAAGAAAGGAAATGAAAAATTTCGGATGATATGATGTGCAAGCACTGTGATTCAGAGTTGAGGATGAGATCCTCCAATTTTTGGCATAATGTGAAATATTTCTAAGCCGAGCTTCAAGCTGCGGTGGATATCATATGAGGACTGGGTTCTGGTAGTAAGAGTTTATGTGTTTAAAATTCTTCTTTTATGAAATTGATATTTTCGTATTGCATTCGTAAATAAGAGTCATGCCTGTTAGGACTATTTGACAATTCTTGTATAGTTTCTATTCATATTTAGCCATTTAAATTTTGAAACCGTTGAACTTAGCCTTTGAGACGAGCACCCAGGTGTGTATAAATATGACTCATTAATTCAAAAAAAATATCACGAGGTCTCCATACCTCGTTCTGAGTAAAGTGGGATTTGTAGAATAAGGTATTTGATAACAGGGTTAATTGACGATGTTGTAATTTAAGAACAACTCTTATGGCCAGACTTTAGAGTCATGGATATGTGCATACGCATGAGGTGTTCGTGCCTTATTTAGACTTGTTCGTTGTAGTCTTCATTGTTTACATATTGACATACTCCTGCAGTCATGAGGAGCATGCGCAACATCTCAGAGTGACTTTGCAGACTCTGAAGGATAATCAGCTATATGCCAAATTTTCGAAATGTGAGTTCTGGTTGAGTTCGGTAGCATTTCTGGGTCACATTGTATCAGTGGAAGGTATTCAAGTGGAACCAAAGAAGATTGAGACAGTCCAGAATTGGCCTCGACCAGCTTCAGTGACTGAGATCCGGAGTTTCTTGGGATTGGCAGGTTACTACCGTCGATTTGTAGAGGGGTTTTCTTCTATTGCAGCCCCGATGACCAGGTTGACCCAGAAGGGTGTCCAGTTCCGGTGGTCAGAGGAGTGTGAGGCGAGCTTTCAGAAGCTCAAGACAACCTTGACCACCGCGCCAGTGTTGATACTACCTACGGGTGCAGGGCCTTATACAGTTTATTATGACGCATCCCATATTGGGCTTGGTGCAGTGTTAATGCAGGATGGCAAGGTTATTGCCTATGCTTCGAGGCAGTTGAAGATGCATGAAAAGAATTACCCGGTGCATGATCTAGAATTTGCGGCGATTATTCACGCATTGAAGATCTGGAGGCATTATTTGTATGGTGTAGTATGTGAAGTATACACCGATCATAAGAGTCTTCAGTATTTGTTTAAACAAAAGAGTTGAATTTGAGGCAGAGAAGGTGGCTGGTATTGCGGAAAAATTATGATGTCACCTTTTTATATCATCCGGGAAAAGCAAACATGGTGGCCGACGCTTTGAGTAGGAAGTCATCCAGTATGGGCAATCTTGCTTATATTCCAGTCAATCAGAGACCACTTGCTTTGGATGTTCAGTCCTTGGCCAACCGATTTGTGAGGTTGGATATTTCTGAGCCTAGTCGAGTACTAGCTTGTGCGATCGCTCTCTCTTCATTATTGGAGCATATCCGCGATCAACAATATAATGATTCCTATTTATGTGACCTTAGAGACACGGTTCGGCGAGGAGGTGCTAATCAGGTCACCTTAGATGCTGATGGGATCAATTCCTGCCTTTGGCAGAGTTTGCTTATGATAATAGTTATCAATCGAGCATCCGGATGGCTCCTTATGAAGCGTTTTATGGTAGGCGGTGTCGTTCTCCGGTTGAATGGTTTGAACCGGGAGAAACTCGGTTATTCGGTACAGATTTATTTCAGGAGGCCTTAGATAAGGTCAAGATTATTCAAGATAGGCTTCGCACGGCTCAGTCTAGAAAAAAGAGCTATGTAGATCGCAAGGTTCGAGAGATAACTTTCATGATTGGGGAACGAGTATTGCCGGGGACGCTACATTCATGTTATGATTGTAGGTGGATCAGTAGCATGCACTTCAGCTCATCAGCAATTGTAACGACCCAACCGGTCGTTTTGAGATACGGCGCGTCATTCAGCAGTTTGAGGCCATGAGCAACTTCATCTCAAGTATATTGACTTGTGTGTATGGTCAGAATTAAAATTCAAGAAGTTTGGAGTCAAATTTAAATGAAAATTCTTATTTCCAAAGCTTAAAAATGAAGAAATGAACTAGGATTGGAATTTTGAGTATACGACCTCGGAATTTAGATTTGAAGGTTCCAACGGGTTCATATGATGATTTCGGACTTGGGCGTATGCCTGGATCGGGTTTTGGATAACCCGGGAGCGTTTTGGCGCATATTATGGAAGATAGCATTTTAGAAGAAATTGCATCAATTTGGCTTAAATTGCATTTTAGTGTTATTAATGTCCGTTTGGGATTCCGAGACTGGGAGTAGCTCCGTATGGTTATTCTGGATTTGGGAGCGCGATCGGAAGTGAATTCGGAGGTCCGTGGGTCATTTTGGAGTCGTTTGGCGAAAGATAGAAAATTGAAGGTTTTTGAGAAAATTTGACCGGAAGTGGAAATTTTGATATCGGACTCAAAATGCAAATCTTATGGTTCGGATAGCTTCGTTAGGTGATTTGGGACTTAGGAGTGTGTCCGGAATATTTTTGTGATGACCGGTGTAGAATTAAGCTTGAATTGGCAAGGTTAGTATTTTTGGCGAATCCGAACGATAGGTGAGATTTTGATCCGGGGGTCGGAATGGAATTCCGATAATTTCTGTAGCTTCGTTATGTGATTTTGGATATGTCTGCAAATTTTCAGGTCATTCGGATGTCGTTTGGTCGGGTTTGTGATTGAATGTTGATTTCGAAAGTTTAGATGAAAACTTAGGCTTGAATCCGCTATAATTCGATGTTTTCCGTGTTTAAGGACATGTTTTTTATGATTGGAACAAGTTTGAATAACGTTATAGGATGTATTGGTATTTTTGATTGAGGTCCCGGGGGCCTCGGGGTGATTTCGGATGGCTAACGGGAATTTTTTGAGTTGAAAAATGCAGCAGAAAAATTGCAGAGAAATTTTGTTCTATGCGATCGCAATGATCTGATGCGATCGCATAGTGTTAGCTACAGTACCCAGGATTTTGTTCTATGCGATCGCAATGCTCTGATGCGATCGCATAGTGTTAGCTACAGTACCCAGGATTTTGTTCTATGCAATCGCATAGGCTTAGCTACAGTGCCCGGCAAATTTGTTCTATGCGATCGCAATGCTCTAATGCGATCGCATAGTGTTAGCTACAGTACCCGGACAGAATGTTAAAAACATTTCAGTCGCGAAACCAACTCATTTTCCACCATTTTTGGTCATTCTTGAGAGCTTTTGGACGGGAATTGAAGGGATTTCGACGGGGAATCGTTGGAGGTAAGTTTTATGAGTTAAATACATGTTTTTATACAAGAATCATCCATGGAATTCATGAATTTATAGCTAAAAATCAAGAAAATAGGGCTTGGAGCAAAAACCTTAAATTTGGGATTTGAAGGACCATTTGTGGTCCGAATTGGGAGTTCTTGGTATGTACGGACTCGTGGCGAGACGAGGATTCCGAAAATCTGAATTTCAGAATTTTTCGTGACGTGGGCCCCGGGCTCGGGTTTTTGCGAATTTCGTGATTTTGAGTATTTTTCGAGTTCTTTCGATTGGGTTATGTCCCATTAGCATATTATGATGTATTACTTATGATTTTGGATAGATTGGACCTGTGGAGGCCGACATTCGTGGCAAGAGAGAGTTGTCTCTTAGCGGTTTTGTACCGGAATCGAGGTAAGTGTTTGTTCTATCCTAGTTTGTAGGAATAGGAATTCAGTTATGAATAAATTGTTGATTAAGAATTATTGGTGTTATGCCGGTAATGAAGATAAATTATTAAAAATTATTATCAATTATTGGTTTAAAATCGGTAACTATAAATATTGTTGATATAGAGATTATTGGCTAAATGCCGGTAATATATATATATTTATGAATTGGGATCGTGTGGTACGCCGACCACTTATATAATAAGAAATGGGATCGTGTGGTACGCCGACCACAAAGTGACTTAAAATCTTGGCATTGGCCATAGTTGCCGGTAGCCTATTGATATATTTGGGAGCGGGTGGTACGCCTACCACAAGATATAATTATTGATATATTGGGAGCGGGTGGTACGCCTACCACAAGATATAATTATTGATATATTGGGATCGTGTGGTACGCCGACCACAAAGTGACTTAAAATCTTGGCATTGGCCATAGTTGCCGGTAGCCTATTGATATATTTGGGAGCGGGTGGTACGCCTACCAGAAGATATAATTATTGATATATTTGGGAGCGGGTGGTACGCCTACCACAAGATATAATTATTGATATATTTGGGAGCGGGTGGTACGCCTACCACAAGATATAATTACTATGATATTTGGGAGCGGGTGGTACGCCTACCACAAGATATAATTACTTGTGATAGTTGGGAGCGGGTGGTACGCCTACCACGAGATATGAAATGAGAGAGGAATTGAGACATGAAAGTAAGATTTATTATGTTGATTAGATTATTCCGGATATCGTGAGTTATTGACGGTTATTTCAGAGCAGAGTATTTCCTTATAATGTATTATATATATATATATATATATATCTATATTGCAACTGTACAGGTTTAGGTGGGTGACTGGCCTTAGCCTTGTCACTAGTTCGCTGGGATAGGCCAGGCACTTACCAACACATGGGGTCGGTTGTGCTGATACTACACTCTGCGCTCTTTTTGCGCAGATACAGGTTACGGACAGCAGCAGCGGCGGTAGCGTCTTGTGGATTTTTCGAATACTGAGACTACGAGGTAGCCTTGCAGGCGTCCGCAGGACCCGTTGTCTCTTCTATCTATGTTTTTCATTCTGTTATCTCATGTAACCGAGATAAACAGTTTGTATTTTCCTTCAAACAATTATGTGTATTATTCTTAGAAGTTCGTGAGTACTGTGACACCAATCTTGGGTAGTGTATCAGATTTAGATTTTCTTTATCATATTTGACTAAGTCTTCCGCTAATTTTGATTATTCCGCTATAATTTTTATGTTGTTAATAATAAATTGGTAATTAATGGAGATGTAATTAATATTTGGCTTGCCTAGCTTCCATTTAGTAGGCGCCATCATGACCCCTATGGTGGGAAATCCGGGTCGTGACAAGTTGGTATCAGAGCTCTAGGTTCGTAGGAGTCATGGGACACAGACCGGTTACTTAGAGTCTCGCTGATCGATACGGAGACGTCTGTATTTATCTACGAGAGGCTATGTAACTATTTAGGAAACTCTTCAATTCTTTGAATTCCTTATCGTGCGCCATTTATTCGGTTGGAGCCTATGTCATATGTTCTTTTGCATCCACTCGTGTATTGAAATTGCACACTCGGTATCAAGTATGCGCCGACGGTTCGTGATGCTGCAGAGGGATTTCAAGGGAGTCAAGAATTTACTCAACTATTGTTACAGTGTGTCATCCATATCGATAATGCAAGAAATTGAGAGATCTTCAATTGTGCACATGGGGGTGCACTAGTTTCCGACATTCGGTTGATAAGTACGGTCTTGAGAAGGTTTACTTAACTGCCTAATCGTCACAGTAATGGTAGAATCACAAGGTGGATGTAGATCTAAAGATAGTTAGTGGTAATAAAGACTATATGGTTCATATGAGATATCTATTTAGCGAAGGATTCAGCCATCAGAGATACTGGGGGAAAGAGTGTAACTATCTTAAGAAGGACATGTACCAAACGAATGTCTTTGGTTGTCTTATGAGGAAGATGTACAAATGATAAAGGCTATTGTCATGGATTAGCAAGATGTATCTTAAGGCTTCGTGCCAAGTGAAAGGATTTCACTATCAACGATCAAATTATGGGTCATGTGTCATATCAGATTTGGCCTGCGATGTATTTAGGTGCTATTCAAAGAGTTCTTGAAAACTTGCGGATAGGCAAGAGTTGAGGCTCGTATGGTATGATGTTGGGACTTTTGATGTTCCTGTGTCCCTAATAAACTCTACATTTCATTATCAGCGGGGAAAAGCTTCGACAAAGGCTACATGGTGATTCGTAGGCGTGTGAGAATCACAGTATGTTTTAAGATGTCATTGGTAAAGAATGCTCGGTGCATGGAGCGGGATGAATGTTTGGTTGTATTGGAATGAGGTCATACCCTATGGTGTCAGAGTGCTAATAGAGCACAGGTGGTTATCTTCGTTGGATCAAGTGAGTTGCAGTTGAATAATAGTAAATGACTTGAGAGAATGGTTCTAATGCGTTCGAGAGTCGTGTAATAGTGGCTTCGGGCTAAGTGGGAGAGTCCCACCGCTTACGATTGGGTCGCATGGTTAATTACCTATGTGAATTCTGGATACTAGCGTATTATTGTGTTATTGCAACCACGGAAAGAGGGTCATGAGTGGTAATTTGAGTATATAAATTGTTGAATGCATGTTATGGTTAGCCTTACTGGCTCGTGTTCAAACTTGAGGAAAGATTCATGATTTATACCTCGTATAGGTGCAGGCTTCGCGGGAAATAGTTCCGCTGGGGGCTTTATCGAGAGGGTATTCATATGTTATAAAATTCAGTAGAGTTGATTGCATACTCGGGCAAGTCAGGGCCGGATGGTTCTCAATAGCGGTCCTAGTGAATTCAAGAGGTAAAGTGTGGTGTTTGATAATTTTGAGTCTATAATGTACAGTTGAGGCTCAAGCCTTTGAATCAAGTTATAAAGAAAAGCACAAAAACAATCTATGATATTTTGACTTGTGGTGTAGCATTTGAGAGGCGTGAAATGATAGTCATTCTTGAGATAGCATGGCCTCATGATTTAAGGTCACTCGGGGTAAGTCGGTTGGAATAAGTTAGGTATTGAAGGAAGATATTAACATTTCTAAGGCAATCAAGGATAACCTGGAAGGAAGTAGATTGATCAACCATAGTTGAGTTGGCGTATTGGTGTCAATGATCGGTTCATGCAACGTGATCGAATTATGCATGTGATTTGTGGCGGTGCATTTGAGACTTGTCGGCCGCAGTGATTGATGTTATTCTTAAGTATTCTTCTGTTAGGGCCTGTTATGAGTAGGCGGACCTCGGAAAGGGTTATGGTGGCTTAGACCACTACTTAGAGATTGGCATATTCAACGGTTATGAGAACTCGCCGTGTGTTGCTATAGTTCTCCTGAAATGAGTTAAATGGAAGGTCTTATGTGACGAAGTATTAGCCTATTGTCAGTTCTAGAGCTATGATGGAAATTGCGTCTATCGTATATCGGCACGTGAGGTGCGGTGAGTAGTATGAAATTTGAAGTAAGGACCAAGGTCACAGTTTGGTCAATGAATGTGATATAAAGAGCTCGGATGAGCAGGAAAGGAGTTTCGGTGTTTTGAGTAAGATGGGTATTAACATCAGTATCATTTGAGATCGGTGTTCTGTGAGAAAGGCTTTGCATCCCGGTTAGGGACTCCTGATCGCTTTTCAGTGTTAGTACAGCCGGTGGGTTGAATGTGCGGACCCGTTTAATTATTCGGAAGATGGTGGGAGCTTGACCCAAGAAGATTGTATAGGTGTGACTTGTAGTCACTTGATTGATTAGAAATTTAAACCAAGTATGAGGATTTTGGTAATATCATTCATTTGAGAATTTATACCTGGAGGACACTCTGCTTATTGGGTTATAGACCCGTGAAATACTATTGACTTAGCTTGGCACGACCAGGATAGACTTAAGGTCGGTGGATAGATTTAAATGTGGAAGTGAGCCTTGCGTCAGGCCGGTTATGTTTCTTCCAGAAATGCGCCCTTTATGGAGGGATAGTCGCGGTCTTATTTCGCGGTTAGTTAACTCATGTAAAGATACATTGCGCCGTATAAGTTGTGAGACGGCTTGGTAAATTCCTTATGTGTTGAGGTTCCGCTCAGCGGTGATGTTATATGAGCATGATGGCTCTTGAGACTCGGATCATATATCGCACCTCAGTTGTGCTTGAGTTTGTAGCCTATGGCGCTATATATTTCCTTGTGACTGATATCATGCACCTTAGTGTGCTTATGATCGATATTCAGTATTTTGATGTGATGAGCTATTCAGCTCGACATATGATTCCTTGTGTGAGTCTATATTGTTGGGATCGGGTGGCACGCCGCCATGGTTATATTGTTGGGATCGGGTGGCACGCCGCCATGGTTATATTGTTGGGATCGGGTTGCACGCCGCAACAATGTGATGTTTATTTCAGTGTCTATAATTGCTTTTAGGTGTTCTGTTTCCTATTTTCCGAGGAGGTCCATGTTAATGTGAGAGTTGGATAGTTCTCTCTAGTGTTCGCCTTCCTTTTGTTTCCCGTACGAATTAGTGGCCTAATGACACATTGTGTCATCTTGTACGACTTTTGATTATGTTTGAGGTGGCTTATCGCCTGAGCAGATCGTATTGGGTGAGATGAGATTATGGGATTTGGGGTCGGTGCAAACTGATTTTATGAAGTATATTATAGAGGAAAATAACATTCTCTGGTTTAGGACAAGGTAATGGATCTTGTTAGAAGTATAGACTGAATGATTTGTTGACTTGGCAACTAAATATGAATTCCTGCACATCCCTTCCGTTGTATCGGTGTTGTAAAAGCTAGAGCAAGACCCATGGAGGTCATGAGATGCAATGAGAGCATCAGATTTGTGGAATTTCGACTATTATATTTGAAGAAAATTATTGTGGTCTCATAAGTAAAGTGATGCAAAGTGTGAATTCAACAAAGTTATGCAGTCATGTATGGGTACAACGTGTGAAGAATGATATTGTGGTCGTATGATGGAAACATGCTAGGCAGGAAATTTCGGATGTTGGAATTGGGTCTAATGGCTTATTTACTCGAATAAAGGAGTATGTCTATAGAGTTATCGAGCTAATGTGCTCAAATGAATTGCGGAAGCACAGGAAGTTGCATGATATGTTAAACCAGTAATTTCAGACTACTTCAGTGTAGTTCTTAGCACGTTCGAGGACGAACGTATGTTTAAGTGGGGGAGATTGTAACGACCCAACCGGTCGTTTTGAGATACGGCGCGTCATTCAGCAGTTTGAGGCCATGAGCAACTTCATCTCAAGTATATTGACTTGTGTGTATGGTCAGAATTAAAATTCAAGAAGTTTGGAGTCAAATTTAAATGAAAATTCTTATTTCCAAAGCTTAAAACTGAAGAAATGAACTAGGATTGGAATTTTGATTATACGACCTCGGAATTTAGATTTGAAGGTTCCAACAGGTTCATATGATGATTTTCGGACTTGGGCGTATGCCTGGATCGGGTTTTGGATAACCCGGGAGCGTTTTGGCGCATATTATGGAAGATAGCATTTTAGAAGAAATTGCATCAATTTGGCTTAAATTGCATTTTAGTGTTATTAATGTCCGTTTGGGATTCCGAGACTGGGAGTAGCTCCGTATGGTTATTCTGGATTTGGGAGCGCGATCGGAAGTGAATTCGGAGGTCCGTGGGTCATTTTGGAGTCGTTTGGCGAAAGATAGAAAATTGAAGGTTTTTGAGAAAATTTGACCGGAAGTGGAAATTTTGATATCGGACTCAAAATGCAAATCTTATGGTTCGGATAGCTTCGTTAGGTGATTTGGGACTTAGGAGTGTGTCCGGAATATTTTTGTGATGACCGGTGTAGAATTAAGCTTGAATTGGCAAGGTTAGTATTTTTGGCGAATCCGAACGATAGGTGAGATTTTGATCCGGGGGTCGGAATGGAATTCCGATAACTTCTGTAGCTTCGTTATGGGATTTTGGATATGTCTGCAAATTTTCAGGTCATTCGGATGTCGTTTGGTCGGGTTTGTGATTGAATGTTGATTTCGAAAGTTTAGATGAAAACTTAGGCTTGAATCCGCTATAATTCGATGTTTTCCGTGTTTAAGGACATGTTTTTTATGATTGGAACAAGTTTGAATAACGTTATAGGATGTATTGGTATTTTTGATTGAGGTCCCGGGGGCCTCGGGGTGATTTCGGATGGCTAACGGGAATTTTTGAGTTGAAAAATGCAGCAGAAAAATTGGAGAGAAATTTTGTTCTATGCGATCGCAATGCTCTGATGCGATCGCATAGTGTTAGCTACAGTACCCAGGATTTTGTTCTATGCAATCGCATAGGCTAAGCTACAGTGCCCGGAGAGTTTGTTCTATGCGATCGCAATGCTCTGATGTGATCGCATAGTGTTAGCTACAGTGCCCGGCAAATTTGTTCTATGCGATCGCAATGCTCTAATGCGATCGCATAGTGTTAGCTACAGTACCCGGACAGAATGTTAAAAAACATTTCAGTCGCGAAACCAACTCATTTTCCACCATTTTTGGTCATTCTTGAGAGCTTTTGGACGGGAATTGAAGGGATTTCGACGGGGAATCGTTGGAGGTAAGTTTTATGAGTTAAATACATGTTTTTATACAAGAATCATCCATGGAATTCATGAATTTATAGCTAAAAATCAAGAAAATAGGGCTTGGAGCAAAAACCTTAAATTTGGGATTTGAAGGACCATTTGTGGTCCGAATTGGGAGTTCTTGGTATGTACGGACTCGTGGCGAGACGAGGATTCCGAAAATCTGAATTTCAGAATTTTTCGTGACGTGGGCCCCGGGCTCGGGTTTTTGCGAATTTCGTGATTTTGAGTATTTTTCGAGTTCTTTCGATTGGGTTATGTCCCATTAGCATATTATGATGTATTACTTATGATTTTGGATAGATTGGACCTGTGGAGGCCGACATTCGTGGCAAGAGAGAGTTGTCTCTTAGCGGTTTTGTACCGGAATCGAGGTAAGTGTTTGTTCTATCCTAGTTTGTAGGAATAGGAATTCAGTTATGAATAAATTGTTGATTAAGAATTATTGGTGTTATGCCGGTAATGAAGATAAATTATTAAAAATTATTATCAATTATTGGTTTAAAATCGGTAACTATAAATATTGTTGATATAGAGATTATTGGCTAAATGCCGGTAATATATATATATTTATGAATTGGGATCGTGTGGTACGCCGACCACTTATATAATAAGAAATGGGATCGTGTGGTACGCCGACCACAAAGTGACTTAAAATCTTGGCATTGGCCATAGTTGCCGGTAGCCTATTGATATATTTGGGAGCGGGTGGTACGCCTACCACAAGATATAATTATTGATATATTGGGAGCGGGTGGTACGCCTACCACAAGATATAATTATTGATATATTGGGATCGTGTGGTACGCCGACCACAAAGTGACTTAAAATCTTGGCATTGGCCATAGTTGCCGGTAGCCTATTGATATATTTGGGAGCGGGTGGTACGCCTACCACAAGATATAATTATTGATATATTTGGGAGCGGGTGGTACGCCTACCACAAGATATAATTATTGATATATTTGGGAGCGGGTGGTACGCCTACCACAAGATATAATTACTATGATATTTGGGAGCGGGTGGTACGCCTACCACAAGATATAATTACTGTGATAGTTGGGAGCGGGTGGTACGCCTACCACGAGATATGAAATGAGAGAGGAATTGAGACATGAAAGTAAGATTTATTATGTTGATTAGATTATTCTGGATATCGTGAGTTATTGATTGTTATTTCAGGGCAGAGTATTTCCTTATAATGTATTATATATATATGCCTATATTGCAATTGTACAGGTTTAGGTGGGTGACTGGCCTTAGCCTTGTCACTAGTTCGCTGGGATAGGCCAGGCACTTACCAGCACATGGGGTCGGTTGTGCTGATACTACACTCTGCGCTCTTTTTGCGCGGATACAGGTTACGGACAGCAGCAGCGGCAGTAGCGACTTGTGGATTTTTCGACTACTGAGACTACGAGGTAGCCTTGCAGGCGTCCGCAGGACCCGTTGTCTCTTCTATCTATGTTTTTCATTCTGTTATCTCATGTAACCGAGATAAACAGTTTGTATTTTCCTTCAAACAATTATGTGTATTATTCTTAGAAGTTCGTGAGTACTGTGACACCAATCTTGGGTAGTGTATCAGATTTAGATTTTCTTTATCATATTTGACTAAGTCTTCCGCTAATTTTGATTATTCCGCTGTAATTTTTATGTTGTTAATAATAAATTGGTAATTAATGGAGATGTAATTAATATTTGGCTTGCCTAGCTTCCATTTAGTAGGCGCCATCATGACCCCTATGGTGGGAAATCCGGGTCGTGACAGAGATTCTAGACCGAGTGGAAGGGGTGACTTACAGACTAGCTTTGCCGCCTAGCTTATCAGCCGTGCATCCAGTTTTTCATGTATCTATGCTTCGGAGATACCACGACGATCCCACACATGTGTTAGACTTCAGCACTGTCCAATTGGACAATGATCTATCTTACGAGGAGGAGCCGGTGACCATTCTAGACCGGCATGTTCGACAGTTGAGGTCAAAGAGTTATCCTTCTGTGCGTGTTCAGGGGAGAGGTCAGCCTCCTGAGGCATCGACCTGGGAGTCCGAGTCTGATATGCGGAGCCGCTACCCACACTTGTTTCCTGACTCAGGTACTTCTTTCTTTTTGTCCGTTCGAGGACGAACGGTTGTTTTAGAGGTGGAGATTGTGACGACCCAAAGGGTCATCACTTATTTAATTAATCATTTCGAGCTTCTGAGGCCTTGAAAACCTCATTCTATGTTGCCTTGATTTACGTGCACGATCCGAGCATGTAGCCGGAAAGATTTTGTGATAGAAAATATGAATTCTATGAGAAATTTGGATAAAAATGATATTAATATTGATATGGTTGACTTCGGTCAACATTTTTGGTAAACGGATCCGGACCCGAGATTGGATGGTCCCGAGAGGTCCGTAGAAAAATATGGGACTTGGACATGCGTCCGGAGTCGAATTCCGAGGCCTAGAGCCCAAGTTATGAATTTTTATGTGAAATTGTTTTTGATGTAATTATTAAAGGAAATAAATTAATTGACCTTGGTATCGGGCTCGTATTTTGGTTCCGACGCCCGGTACAAGTCTTAAATATTATATATGTGATTTCAGTAAAGTTTGGTGACATTTGGATGTCGTTTGAGATGTTTTGGACCTTGAGTTCCAAGTTAAGAAGTTTTGAAAATCAAAAGTATGAAAATCATGAGTTTGAGGCTTGATTTGATTAAAACGAAGTGATATTGGCGATGTGATCGCACGAACAAGTCCATAATGTGTTTTTGAGGTTATGTACATGTTTGGTTTGGAGCCCGGGAGGCTCGGGTAAAGATTTGATAGGCCGTTGGATGAAATTCTGAATTTTTGAACTGCTGGTTTTTCACTCAGCTGTTGGCTTCGCAATTGCGAAGAAGACAGTGTAAGGCAAGGCTCGCAAATGCGAACCTTCATCGCAAATGCGAAGCCCCCTTGTTCGCAAATGCGAACAATTGTTCGCATTTGCGAGGGTCCCCAGTGCCTGCCTATGTTCGCAAATGCGAACAAATGTTCGCAAATGCGAACAAATGTTCGCAAATGCGAACAAATGTTCGCAAATGCGAACAAATGTTCGCAAATGCGAACAAATGTTCGCAAATGCGAACATTCCCCATACTGCCTTGGTTCGCAAATGCGAACCATTGTTCGCAAATGCGAACATTGTTCGTAAATGCGAACACTACCTTATACAGCATGTGTTCGCAAATGCGAACATCCCTTTGACTGCCATTGTTCGCAAATGCGAACAAATGTTCGCAAATGCGAACTTCCCAGCCTTAGCTTATTTTTCAAACTCCAGAAATTGGTCGGGGTTCGCAATTGCGAACCCATGTTCGCAAATGCGAACACAGAGACCTGAAAAACACGAATTTCAGTCATTTCTTCACTTTTTTCAAAACCAAAACACCCATTTGCGATTCTTCAAGGATTTCTTCTTCATCAAAACGTTTGTAAGTCACTTTTTACTTAATTCTTTCAATTCCTAACATCATTAAACATGTTTTTCATAATAAATTAAAGATTTTCATGGTAGAATTCTTGTTTTTGTTAGAAAATAGGGTTTTTCATAAATTGGGGAATTGGACCTCGAATTGAGGTCCGATTTTGAAACAAATTATATACATAAACTCGTGGGGGGATGGGTAACCGAATTTTGGTCCTAACCCCGAATTCCGACCATGTGGGCCCGGGGTTGAAATTCACTATTCCGGGCAGAATGTTGTAAAAGTTGTATTTGGTCTTAAGAATTAGTTTGTTGAGTAGTATTGATGATATTAAATCAATTGTGTGTAGATACGATTGGATTGGAGCCAAATTTGAAAGAAGGAGACATTTCCACGGATTGAATTGTTCATAAGCATTCGAGGTAAGTGTTTGTTCTATCCTAGCTTGAGGGAATAGGATTATGTGTTATGTGTTATATGATCGAGTGCGGTGTATGGGCCGTGGTGACGAGCATCCATACACTGGCGTCTAGTATGACCGTGAGTCGTTGAAAAATGATTATTTTGAGATATATTACGGATGAAATGTTATTGTTTTCCCTTGTTGGGACTTGTTGTGAAGATAATTATTGGTTGCCCTTGATGGGACGGTTTATGAATTACTGTTTCTTTCTTTGCCCTTAACCGTGATTGTTATTTGGGTGAGGAAGAGTGATAATGCACGAAGGGTGATGCCGTGCCATGTTTATTTATTTATGCACGAAGGTTAATGCCGTGCCATGTTTATTTATTGATTATGCACGAAGGATCATGCCGTGTCCTGTTATTGAACCATGTACGAAGGATCATGCCGTACTAATGGATGTGAGGATGAGAGTAAAAGCACGAAGGGTGATGCCGTGCACTTTATTTGCTTATTTGGTGAGGATGAGAGTAAAAGCACGAAGGGTGATGCCGTGTACTTTATTTGCTTATTTGGTGAGGATGAGAGTAAAAGCACGAAGGGTGATGCCGTGCAACTATTTGCCATTCCTTGACTTGATATTACTTGTTTTTTTCCATTATATTTTATTTGGGTGATGCCGTGCAACTATTTGCCATTCCTTGACTTGATATTACTTGTGTTTCCATTATACCTTGTTTTCCTTGTGAACTTATTAACTGTTGTTAATTGTTGAGTTTCTTTGAGATATTCCTTATTGTGTTATTACTTGGTTAATTCTTGTTATTTGTGGTAATATATATATTAAAGAATTGGGAGCGGGTGGTACGCCTACCACGAGATATGAAAAGAAAAATAAAGAATTGAGACACGAAAGTAAGATTTAATTCCGTGGATTAGATTAATCTGGATATTATGAGTTATTGATTGTTATTGCAGAGTAGAGTATTTCCTTATAAATGTTTATGTACATATATATATATTGCAATATTTCTTGTTATTCTGTGGTATATATATATATATATTGAATTGCACAGGTTTATGTGGGTGTCTGGTCCTATGCTTGTCACTACTTCGCCGGGATAGGCCAGGCACTTACCAGCACATGGGGTCGGTTGTGCTGATACTACACTTCGTGCGTTTTTGCACAGGTCCAGGTTACGATCAGGAGCAGCAGCAGTAAATCGATTGCGTGGAAGTTAATCACATTTGAGACCGAGGTAGCTTGCGGACGTCCGCAAGCCCGGCGTCTCTCTCTTTACTTATGTTTTAGCTGTAGTCTCTTTGTTCCGAGACACACAGATTATGTTATATTTCTTTCAGACTTTTATGTGTAGTATTCGGTAGTAGTTCGTGAGTTGGTGACTCCACGTCTTGGGTAGAGGATTTTCAGTATGGTTTTACCTTGAAACTGCTTAATACTATTTCGATAAAGTATTCCGCATTTATTTAATTAAAATTGTATTAAAAACAGGATAGTATGAATACAATGGCTTGCCTAGCTACCACGAGTAGGCGCCATCACGATCCTGATGTTGGGGAAAAATCCGGGTCGTGACAGGGAGTCATGATGATACATTGAACGTTATCAGCGGCGGAGAGGATATCTATGAAATAACGTATACAGCTTCACAGAAAATTTGTAAGGTGGTTATTACGCACGGCAAGCGAGTACGCCAAACCTTGGAGAATGAAAGCACGATTTTTGATGATGCAGCCACCGAAGGAATGATCACCCCTCACAACGATGCACTGGTTATTTCTTTACCCGTGCACGATACTGATGTGAGGCGAGTCTTAATCGATCCGGGAAGCTCTGTCAACATCATCTTACTAAAAGTACTACAAAAAATACAAGCTGAAAATATGATGATACCTAAGGCGCATATATTATCAGGCTTTGATAATACGAATGCGAGGGGGGGGGGTGTAGTCTTAACAACTTACGCTACGGGAGTTGTTAAAGAAACCAAATTTTAGGTAGTAAATATAGAAATGGATTATAACCTAATCTTGGGGAGGCCATGGATTCATGATATGGATGTTGTTCCTTCAACTCTACATCAAGTCATCAAGTTTACGTCGCCTTGGGGAGTACGACAAATCCGAAGGGATCAACGAATAGCTAGGAGTATCAACGTCGTAGCAGATACAAACTCCGACGAGGCAGTTGAGGGCGACAAAAGTCAAAATTCACTTAAAAAAACAGATTTAGACTTGAGGCCCGATGTTATTCAGGAACCCGAGGAAAATAAAAATATCAAAACAACAATTGAAGAGCTTGAAGCAGTGGTCTTATCTGAACAATGGCCTGAGAGAAAAGTTTATGTAGGGGTCAACCTAAGGTCTGATATGCGAGGTACGTTAATTGAATTTTTGAAAACTAACGGGGACTGTTTTGCTTGGTCCCATGTTGATATAACAGGTATACTACCGGAAGTAATGACTCATAAACTCAATGTGGATCCAACCTACATTCCAATCAAACAGAAGAAAAGAAAGCAAGGAGCCTTCAAAAATCAAATAATTCAAGATGAAGTCCAAAAATTATTACAAATTGGGTCAATTCTAGAGGTAAAGTATCCTGATTGGTTAGCCAATATGGTGGTCGTACCTAAGAAAAATGGTAAGTGGCGAGTTTGTGTAGATTATACTGATCTCAATAAGGCTTGTCCAAAAGATTCTTTTCCCTTACCTCATATAGATCAAATGATAGACGCTACGGCATGTAACGAACTTCTATGTTTTTTAGATGCATATTCGGGGTACAATCAAATTAAAATGCACCCCGACGATGAGGAAAAGACTTCCTTCGTCACTGATCGGGACTACTATGAAGTTATGCCCTTTGGTCTTAAAAATGCTGGTGCAACCTATCAAAGGTTAGTCACCAAAATGTTTCAAGAACATTTAGGGAAAACCATGGAAGTATATATAGACGATATGCTTGTTAAAACTCAACACTCTGATGATCACATCTCTCATTTATCCGTCACGTTTGAAATTTTGCGTAAGTACAATATGAAACTTAACCTAGAGAAATGTGCATTTGGAGTAGCCTCAGGTAAATTTTTAGGTTTTTTTGTTTCTAACCGTGGCATAGAGGTGAACCCTTCACATATTAAAGCAATCGAAGAAATACCCGATATCCTTACAAATAAAAAGGAGGTTCAAAGGTTGACTGGAAGAATCGCAGCTCTACGGAGATTTATTTCTAAATCTTCTGAAAATGCATTAAATTCTTCTCGGCACTGAAGAAACAAGATCATTTTGAGTGGAACGAAGATTGTCAACAACCTCTTAAGGATTTGAAAACCTACCTATCAAATCCACCCCTATTGGCAAAACCTCTCGCGACCCTCCATGACAGCCTTCGACCACACTCCCAAATAACCCGTCAAGGTCGTCGAGAGAGAAGGTGAGCACCGAGGTCATTGACAGTTTTGGTTTGAGCTTTCCGTTTCCGTTGAGATCGTCGTTGTTTATCGAGGTCCGGAAGTCTGCTGGTTTGTTGGTTGCCGATTCGAGGTTTGTCTCGATCGAATTTGAATTCATCGTGTTTTCGCTCGCTGGTTTTGCTACAATTATTATAGCGATCCGATAGCCTTCTGTTGGGGTCGGTTCAATGATTTAAATTCAAAGGAGAACTAATCCATTTGAGGTCCATCCCTATCTTATTTATTTTCTTTCACTGTTAAGCAAGCTTATAATATTATGGTTGGTTTATTATTGAATTTTATATTTATTTATCATGTAGATGATTTCATTTTAACTTTTTTGTTTATTTATTTATTCTAATGATTGAACTTGCCAATGAGCTATTTTTTTTAATACCTAAATTTGTGTTTGAATATCTGTACCCAAAAGATAAATTTTAGGCGTTGATTATGAGTGTTGCTTGGAAAGATAGGTTTGATGCTTAAATTACTTAGCTTGACCAATGTTTAGGAAGTTTTAAATGTTACGATGAGTGCATGGCCAATGTTTGAATTTTCTTATATAAATACATCGCTAATTCATATTGAAGTTCCGCAGTAGTATAGAAGACAGTAGGATCCCTTCAGCCTCATTTCTTTACTGATTTCTTGTCATAGAATTCGAAGCGTGTCATTTAGCTAATTTCCATGGCCCTTGCAAAGTTAACAACGCGTTAGTTGCTTTAGGCGCGTTATTTAATAATTCTACCTTCTTAAATACGGGTGTGCATTTCATGCGGCCCAAATCCAAATCCCAAAAATGTTGAATAAGAATGTGTCGAGGATCCGGGTGCATTTCATGTGACGTGATTCGAAACATATTTTTAGGCAACATTCTCTTTCGTAAATAATATTAATAATAAAAGCGGTAAAGGGATATTAATTTGCATTAAGTACATAACTGTTAAAATCAGATAAATAAGCCGAATATGACAGTTAAGCGACCGTGCTAGAACCACGGAATTCGGGAATGCCTAATACCTTCTCCCGGGTTAATAGAATTCATTATCCAGATTTCCGGTTCGCGGACCGTTAAATAGAGTCATTCTTTTCCTCGATTCGGGATTTAACCGGTGACTTGGGACACCATAAATCTCCCAAGTGGCGACTCTGAAATAATTAAATAAATCCCGTTTCGATTGTCCTTTAATTGGAAAAACTCCTTCGCGCCCTCGCGGGTAGCGCCAAAAGGAGGTGTGACAGCTCTGGCGACTCTGCTGGGGATAATAACCCAGAACCACTGGTTCAGGGTTTAAGAATTCGAGCTTGGAATAATTGTTGTATTTGGCTTATTTATTATCTAATTTTATTATATATTTTTATTAATGTGCTAAATATTGTTTTTACTGCTTTGATATTTTGTGAACTGTACATATAAATTGTGCCGAAACCAATCTCCTCTCCGAGTCTTCTAAATCATGAAGAAGGGTGCACTTCGTGTGACTTCTTTTCTGTATAGTGTCTAATTCCCACTTTAGAACGAGGTTTGGATAAGTTGCAAAACCGGTGAAGCTTCTGTATTCCCGGGTTGCTGCCTCCTCCTCGGCTCGAGCTGTCCGCTCGGGTAAGCCAGGTCTAGAACAATAAACCCAGGTTTTTAAACCTAGAATAACAAAGCTTCATGCCGGATACCTAGTAGGAACGCTTATTTGCATCATGTTGCATTTGACTTAGGGGACTCAACACAGGGGTTGGGTCCATCTAGGACAGGTGACCTGAAATGAAAAGACCATCATGCTGCATCCTGTTTGTTTTACGCATTTATTTGCTTCAGACTTGCATGCTGGCCGATTTTTAAATATTGAGAATGAATTTTTTTTATATAGTTGTTTTTTTTAAAATAAAAAAAAATAGAAAAGAAAAATAACAGTGTAGAGAGATAACTACTTATTTTTAGAAAACAAACCAATGCCCAAATAGTGTCGAAACTCTACCGGATTTGGAGAATAAAAAGAAGAGAATTGATATTTTTAAAATAGTTTGTTATTACTTAAAAGAAAAAAGAAAAAAAAAGCTTGCTTTATTTTTCAATAAAAAAATGATTTTATTCATAAAAAATATAGTTATTGGAATGGTTCGTTTTATATGCCAATGAGAAAAAATAGTTTGTTTTTAAAATAGTTCGTGTTGCTTGCTAATAAAAAAAAAAGGAAATGTCATTGTTTTCAAAAGCAGTTTGCTTTATCGGACCGAACTACGCAGGTTTGATTCTCGCCATTAGGTGGGATACGTAGGCAACCCTCCTCGGGTCCAACCACCCCTTCAAAAAATTTAAAAAAAAATGTCGAAGTTTTAGTTTTCAATAAAATCAAAGTAACGCTGTTTTTGAGAATAGCCGAATGCTCCGAAAGGACACCGGAAGGCTGTTTTTGCAAAAATGGCCACTTTGAAGTCTTTTTTTTTTTTTTGAATAATAGCCTTGAAATATTCCATGTGGAAATGTTGAAAGGCCGTAGCCTCAAAATAAAGTTTGGGATACCACCCCTTTTTTAAAAAAAAATCATCAAAAAAAATGTGTGTTTAATTTCGTCAATAAAATCAAAGTGATGCCGTTTTTGGAAATAGCCAAATGTTCCGAAAGGACGCCGGAAGGCTGTTTTTGCAAAAATAGCCGCTTTGAGTCATTTTAGATAATTTACGAGCATAGCCTTGAAATATTCCTTGTGGAAATGTTGCAAGGCCATAGCCGCAAAATCAAGTTCGGGTTCACACCCCTTTTGCATAAATAACAAAAAAATGTGTCAAATTTTTATTTTATTATAAATAAATCGGGTCATGCTATATTTGTTTAAAATAAGCCGAATGTTCCCCAAAAGGACGCCAGAAGGCTGTTTTTGCAAGAATAGCCACTTTGAGTCTTTGTAAATAATTTTTGGGCACAGCCTTGAAATATTCCCTCGTGGAAATATTGAAAGGCCGTATCCGCAAAATTAAGTTTGAGTCATCACTCAACTTTGCAAAAAAAAAAATATGGTTTTGTTGAAATGGCCACATTTGGCATTTAAACTTTCTCAGTCTTGTGTTGGCCTATGTCGGTACTGAACGATGCCCCATGGGCCCTAAGATGAAATTTTTTGAATTTGTAGTCTCTTAAATAAAATTTTGCAAAAATAGCCGTTTTGTCAAATAAGTCATTACATGGCCAATTTCGTAAAAATAGTCAATTGACATTAGAAACTTCTCAGTCTTGTGTTGGCTTATGGCGATGCCGAACGATGCCCCCATGAGCCACAGGAGGTTTTGTTTTTTCAAGTTTATCTTTTTGGAGTCGGCTTTTACAATTTTTCTTCAAAAAAAAGAAAAAAAAATCAAATAAACATATCTTTATTTCTTGCATTAATTTGCAAGAACTACGCTCGGTCTGATTCATGCGGGGTCATGATATGTAGGCAATCTCCATAAGATTCGACCACAACTGTATATGTAGATATATTAAAATAATAATAATAATAATTTTTTGATAAGGACTGGCTGAGTCCATTCTAACATGTTTTGTCTTGAATTGTAAAGTAAGTAGAAGGTGGTTGGTTTGTGACAAGCGGACAACGCAAGATCCCCGAAAGATGGTACAGGAGGAAATTTCCAAATACCTTATAACCCACTTCCAAACCAAGGGTATAGAAGGGAACCGTAGTTGAAGGGTAATTTCACACCAATAGGAGTTTCCTATGCAAGCTTATTTGAGAAGTTAAAGCAACAGGACATGATTGCACCCATCCCTCCAAATCATGTGGACCCACGTGCAAGGAGCTTTGACCCATCTAAAAAGTGTGAATACCATTCCAATGCCCAGGGGCACAACATGGAAAGTTGTCGGGATTTGAAAAGGGAAATAGAAAGGATGATCCAAGAAAGATTGATTGTGATTCATAACAGTGACACCCAGAATATCGTGCCGAATCCGTTACCTGCACCTGATGATACACACTTTCTGGCGGTGATGCCTTGTGACACGGAATATGAGAATCCACTCGGGAATTTGCCGACTGAAATGACAGAAGGCCATAATGGTTCTGATAGTCAAATTCGTGGCTAAATGTCAAGCTTATCAATTGGAGAGTCATTTGTGGTGGCTTATTTTGTTGTCATTTCTATTTGTCCGGGTTATTTCAGAATGGTAATCCGGATGTTGTCTTGTGGCTCAAACCTTTTATCCTTGTATTTTTCTTTTGATCATAGTGTCTCATCTAAAGGGGTCTAGGTTCGTTCTAAGGGTTGTAACCCCAGTTTCGTTTTTGGTTGTTCGAGTCGTTGTTTTATCGGTTAATGCAATGACCTATTTTATATTATTTCTAGACATTTTCTGTTATTTAGTCCTCTCCTTCCTATAGTTCTTTTTCTGCTAGCTCTAGTGACATGACGTGCGCGCATAGTTCTGGCCTGATCTTAATCACAAAACCATTGGGAGGTGATCAAATATTTAAATAAATAAGAACGGTTTGAGATTATTCGAAGCCCGAGTCATGAGAAACTAGGGCAAGTAAAAGGAAACCGTTAAAGGCAAGCTGGCCAAAATTGACATGGGGTCGTTCATAATAATATAAATGAGAGTGTTGCCCAACAGTGCTTTAAAGATATGACAAATATTAATTGTGTTGTTTACGCTTGGCATGTTCTGAAGATTGGAATGACGAAGGCATTTTGTTCTGCTATCCAAACACTTTATCCATCGTCAACCCTTTGAGCCTTATTTTAAATTCTTTCATACCCCTCATTCAGAATTAGTTGCAAAGACTAGAAACACAAGTTTGAAAGGTAAGAGATGAAAGGGATAAAGAAAAAAGTAAAGAAAACGAAAACAACAAAAAGAGATAAAGAAAAGAAAAAGAAAAATGTATGAAAAAAAAGAAAAAAAAAACTTGAAAAAGAGGAATTGGGAACTACGTTTGACCTGATTCCTCAAAGAGGATACGTAGGCGCTTCACAGCTCGGTCATAGTGTAAATAAAAATCAAAAAATCCCCAAGCAAGAAACGGGGGCAGTAAAAAAAAAATTGTGTTTATGTAAGGAAAATATAGGATTCCGAAGGTTGTAATTTTGAACCCAATTTGTTTTATTTTGAGCCTTTAATACCCTTTCTTTCTAGCCATATCCAAACCCACATTAAAGTCCAAAGAAAGACCTTTTGACCAATCTTCAAAAGAGGCCGAGTTAGGCAAATGATAGAAGTTTCATCGGGACATAACATTCTGATTCCCGGCAGAAAGACTCCGATCTCCAGCAGAAAATAGGAGAGTCTTAGCAGTAACACCACCAATCCCCAACGAAAAAGTAACACAAATGAGAGAGTCTTAGCGGTGAAAACCTTCACAGGCACCATAAGGCGATGAAAGCTGAGAGAAAAACCGAAATGAGAGAGGCTTGGTAGTGAAAACCCCTCGGGCACTACAAGTCGAACGAAGATTGGAAACGAGATAGGAAAGCCCCAGGAGAAGATTACAAAAGGCGGTTTAACGACGGAGGATAGGCTATATGTGCACGTCATGTCCATTAGAGTTGGTATCCACGTTTGATAGGTTTATTTTATAATTTTTCTTTTTAGAGAGTCATTGTCTTTTATTCTGTTTCCTTTTACCTTTCTCCTTTCATCAAAATTCCCCAATAGAGTCTGTTTGCAAGAAATGACTGCGAAATTTTCCATCAGCTTTCCAATTACGCAAGACGGGATTTTGATTGGTACACCCAAGTGGTATAAGTCAGGAAGGATCAAGCGCAAGGCCAGTGTCCAGAGGGATATTCCCCAGCAATAGGAAAATGACAAAGGGAGGGATTTGTGTCAATAAGGATATCTCAAGGAAGGTTAATGACCTCAAGGAAGGTTAATGAGACTCAAAGGTTGGGAAATGCCCAGTCCTTAGATATGCCGCAAAAGAAGGAGAGATATCCCCAGCAGAAAGGTATTTTCAGTGAAAAGGGTGAATAAAGAAAATGGTTCACCAGTAAAACATGCAGGGTCTTCACGAAGGGTCACTATCATAGGAATTCGGGTGGTCAGTGGAAAACCACGTGGAAAAGTTCGCAAACAAAGAGTCGTCAAGGAAGGTGGGGAAGCAAGAAAGGAGAAAGCTATCCCCAGCATGAATATCATCAAATAATAACATCCCCAGCAAGTTCTGATAATGAAACGCAGAGCAGGGAAAGAAGAGGAGAACCATCCCCAGCAGGAGCACCACAACCAGCCACCACATTTTAAAACTAACCAATTTTTCTTTGATTTGAAAGAGGAAAAAGAAGGGTTGTTGGCAGAAAAGCATGCCACGAAGAAGATTCTCAAACTAGGCCAGAAAATTTTCTCCCGTTGCGAAAATTTTCTCGAAACCAAATACTCGAATGGGGAAAGAAGCCAGATAACGCGAGGAAATGATCTTTGAACCTGATTATCCCCAGCAGCTTTGAAAGAAAGAAAACTACAAGCTGTGATAGAGGAAATTATACCCCCAGCAGACAGGACAAAACGAGGAAGCTTGCGTTCAGAAAGGCAAAAGGCCAGTATCATCCCCAGCAGTTCTCGGAAAAATGAAACACTAATTTCGGGATTTCCCCGACAGCATTATATCCTACAAGTTTTTCAATGGAGCAAAGCGCAAGTCTCGAAGGAGGTTTGGAAAGAGGAAAAAGGAAATGGGGTCCCCCGACAGGACAATCCTCAGCTAATGACATTTCAATCCCCCGCGATCCCGGGAGAGAATAAAGGTTGAAGGAAGTAGAAAAGAGGAAATAAAGAAGACTTCCCTAGCAGCATTATTCCCAGCAGGTAAGTAAACAGTTCCAAAGATATCCCCAGCAGTCCAAGGAAAATAACACGACCCAGGAGGAGAACAATTCCAAAATGAGGTAATTCAGAAGAAAAGGTGGCCCAAGAGACAATGCAGGAAGAAGAAAATGGTACAGGAAGCAAAAGAAGGCGATATGGATGGGATGGAGTTTGTGAGTTGTAGTTGAAGTCAGGGAGCTCGCCTGAAGAATGGAGTGGCGATTTAGTTTTGAAGTAGCAGTTGAAGTCAGGGAGCCCGCCTGAAGAATGGAGTGGCGATTTAGTTTTGAGTTGTAGTTGAAGTCAGGATGCCCGCCTGAAGAATGGAGTGGCGATTTAGTTTTGAGTTGTAGTTGAAGTCAGGGAGCCCGCCTGAAGAACGGAGTGGCAATTTAGTTTTGAAGTTGTAGTTGAAGTCAGGGAGCCCGCCTGAAGAATGGAGTGGCAATTTAGTTTGGAAGTCGTAGTTGAACTCAGGGTGCCCGCCTGAAGAATGGAGTGGCGATATTTTGGAAGTTGTAGTTGAAGTCAGGATGCCCGCCTGAAGAATGGAGTGGTGATTTCGTTTTGAAGTTGTAGTTGAAGTCAGGGAGCCCGCGTGGAGAATGGAGTGGCGATTTAGTTTTGAAGTTGTAGTTGAAGTCAGGGAGCCCGCCTGAAGAATGGAGTGGCAATTTAGTTTGGAAGTCGTAGTTGAAGTCAGGGTGCCCGCCTGAAGAATGGAGTGGCGATATTTTGGAAGTTGTAGTTGAAGTCAGGATGCCCGCCTGAAGAATGGAGTGGCGATTTAGTTTTGAAGTTGTAGTTGAAGTCAGGGAGCCCGCCTGAAGAATGGAGTGGCGATTTAGTTTTGAAGTTGTAGTTGAAGTCAGGGAGCCCGACCCAGGAGGAAAGCAGTTCCGAAACAAGGTAATTTAGGAGAAATGATAGTTCAAGAGTCGATGCAGCAAGAATAAAATGGTACAAGAAGCAAAGGAAGGCGATTTAATTTTGAAATTGTAGTTGAAGTCGGGGAGCCCGCCTGAAGAATGGAGTGGCGATTTAGTCTTGAAGATATAGTGGAAGTCAGGGAGCCCGCCTGAATAATGGAGTGGCGATTTAATTTTGAAATTGTAGTTGAAGTCAGGGAGCCCGCCTGAAGAATGGAGTGGCGATTTATTTTGAAGTTGTAGTTGAAGTCTGGGAGCCCGCCTGAAGAATAGAGTGGCGATTTATTTTGAAGTTGTAGTGGAAGTCAGGGAGCCCGCCTGAAAAATGGAGTGGCGATTTATTTTGAAGTTGTAGTTGAAGTCAGGGAGCCCGCCTGAAGAATGGAGTGGCGATTTATTTTGAAGTTGTTTAAGGAAAGCGGCAGAGTGTAACGGAAATCCCCAGCATGAATCAGAAGGAAGGCAACAAGGATCAGAAAAGATAGCTTCAGACTTCGAAGGAGAATAGCTCGAAGATCACAAGTAAGGGAATTCACTTCGGAGTGCAATGCAAGATAGCAACAAAAGAAGCTTGCAACCAGAATGCGAGTCAACAGTCCGAGGGGATCAACAGAAGTTTAGTCACAATAAACAAAAAGAAAAAAAGAGGCAAGAAGCCAATCCAAAATGCAGAAGTTGATGAAAGATGTGGCATGCTCAAGACATGGCCGAGGTCACAAGCACTGTATACCTGGTCTTGATTCGAAAAGCAGCACCTACAACTAGCAAGTATCAAGGTTCAAATTTAGAGTCCGCATGAAGCACCAACCAATACTCAAGATCAAGCTTCAGAAGACTTATAAATAGGAATTTTGTAACTAGTAGCTGATAGGCTTAGTTAGTCTTTCTCATGTTTTGATTTTTGATGTAATAGCAGGACCGCGGACCGGAACTTCGATGGAACGAAACCTCGACTGGCTCTCCACCTCGGTTACTCCATATTCTTACTCACTTCTGAACTACACGTGGCCTGATTCCTTTATAGCCAAGGATATGTAGGCAGCTCAGATACAAGAGCTCGGTCACATCCTCTTATTTTTAGTTTAGTCTCTCTGAATAAGGGTCGGGTCAAAACACTTGTCTAGTCGTTCTTTGTCTGAAAACTCTTTGTGTTTTCAGACAAAGAGGGGCAGCTGTTGATGCGTGATTTTTTACCCTACCCGAGATGTTTTTTATATTTTTAGCTAAAATATTTAGTTTAGGCCTAATATAGCTTTCTTAGCTAATTTTGACTCTTTTACTTTATTTTTACCTTAAAATGAAAAATAACAAAAATATAGTTTTATTAATGTTTCGTAGTCATTTTTAAACTTGAAAAATACAAAAATAGTACTTTATATTTTTATCTTTTTATAAAAACGAAAATAATAAAAAATAGTTTCATTAACATTTTGTAGTTACTTTAATTTTGAAAAAATATAAAAAAAGTAATTTTTGTTTTAATTATTAGTCTTATAGTTATTTTGCTCACGTAGGATTAATTAATAACGTTGTGTTCTCATTCTCGGTTCCGGGCAAAGAATAATATTCGGGTTCAAACTACATGGTTTTATAATTTTCGGACCTAGCCCGTAATAATCCGAGTCCACCACACGGGGAACACGGACAAAACTACCCATACACACATGCACACACTATGGGGACAATAGATAATGGGGGATGGGAATAATTAGAAAATGACAACAAGAAAGTAAAAAACAAAAGAAAAAGACAAAAATATAACATGGGACTAAATTTAAAAAAAAAAAAAAACAAAAAGCAAAAAGGGGGGGCTCACGTGAGGGGATGGGCAGGGATGATTTTGAAAAAGGATACTACTATTAAGAAGAGAGGAAGAACGGAAAAAAGGGGGGCCGACAACAAAAAACCCTAAGTGCCTTAGAAGACCTTCAGTCGCGGCCGCCGCCAGCCTTAAGACCAAATCCGCCGGACCACCTTAAGCAGCTGCCGCTCTTCTTCTTCACAGCAACCAAACGTCCTCCACACCCCTCACCATCGTCCAGAACACCAACAACCCAAGGACGACCCTCACAAAGGAACAACGAATCAGTTGTTCACCCACCTTTCCAATGAAACACACATAGTCGCCATCCATGGTGAAGTAACCAACGACATCAGCTCTTACAAATGACCTCTCGCGACCCTCCATGACAGCCTTTGACCACACTCCCAAATAACCCGTCAAGGTCGTCGAGAGAGAAGGTGAGCGCCGCGGTCATTGACAGTCTTGGTTCGAGCTTTCCGTTTCCGTTGAGATCGACGTTGTGTATCGAGGTCCGGAAGTCTGCTGGTTTGTTGGTTGCCGATTCGAGGTTTGTCTCGATCGAATTTGAATTCATCGTGTTTTCGCTCGCTGGTTTTGCTACAATTATTATAGCGATCCGATAGCCTCCTGTTGGGGTCGGTTCAATGATTTAAATTCAAAGGAGAACTAATCCATTTGAGGTCCATCCCTATCTTATTTATTTTCTTTCACTGTTAAGCAAGCTTATAATATTATGGTTGGTTTATTATTGTCACGACCCAGATTTTTTCCCAACATCGGGATCGTGATGGCGCCTACTCGTGGTAGTTAGGCAAGCCACTGTATTCATACTATCCTATTTTTAACACCATTTTAATTAAATCAATGCGGAATACTTTATCGAAATAGAAATAACTAATTACAAGATGAAAATCATACCGAAATCCTCTACCCAAGACGTGGAGTCACCAACTCACGAACTACTACTGAATACTACACATAAAAGTTTGAAAGAAATATAACATAATTCTGTTTGTCTCGGAACAAAGAGACTGTAGCTAGTAACATAAATAAAGAGAGAGACGTCGGGCCTGCGGACGTCCGCAAGCTACCTCGGTCTCAAATGTGATCAACTCCCACGCAATCGATTTACTGCTGCTGCTCCTGATCGTAACCTGGACCTATGCAAAAATGCACAGAAGTGTAGTATCAGCACAACCGACCCCATGTGCTGGTAAGTGCCTGGCCTATCCCGGCGAAGTAGTGACAAGCCTAGGACCAGACACCCACATAAACCTGTGCAATTCAATATATATGTATACCACAGAATATATATATATACATATATATATATATATATATATATATATATATATATATATATATATATGTACATAAACATTTATAAGGAAATACTCTGCTCTGCAATAACAGCCAATAACTCATAATATCCAGATTAATCTAATCAACAGAATTAAGTCTTACTTTCGTGTCTCAATTCTTTACTTTTCTTTTCATAACTCGTGGTAGGCGTACCACCCGCTCCCAACTGTATCAATAAATTATATCTTGTGGTAGGCGTACCACCCGCTCCCAACTTTATTAATAATTATATCTTGTGGTAGGCGTACCACCCGCTCCCAACCGTATCAATAGGCTACCGGCAACTATGGCCAATGCCAAGATTCAAATCACTTTGTGGTCGGCGTGCCACACGATCCCATTTCTTATTATAAAAGTGGTCGGCGTGCCACACGATCCCATTTCTTTAATATATATATTACCACAATTAACAAGAATTAACCAAGTAATAACACAATAAGGAATATCTCAAAAGAACTCAACAATTAACAACGGTTAATAAGTTCACAAGGAAAACAAAGTATAATGGAAACACAAGTAATATCAAGTCAAGGAATAGCAAATAGTTGCACGGCATCACCCAAATAAAATATAATGGAAAAACAAGTAATATCAAGTCAAGGAATGGCAAATAGTTGCACGGCATCACCCTTCGTGCTTTTACTCTCATCCTCACAAAATAAGTAAATAAAGTGCACGGCATCACCCTTCGTGCTTTTACTCTCATCCTCACCAAATAAGCAAATAAAGTGCACGGCATCACCCTTCGTGCTTTTACTCTCATCCTCACATCCATAGTACGGCATGATCCTTCGTACATGGTTCAATAACAGGGCACGGCATGATCCTTCGTGCATAATCAATAAAACATGGCACGGCATTAACCTTCGTGCATAAATAAATAAACATGGCACGGCATCACCCTTCGTGCATTATCACTCTTCCTCACCCAAATAACAATCACAGTTAAGGGCAAAGAAAGAAGCAGTAATTCATAAACTGTCCCAACAAGGGCAATCAATAATCATCTTCACAACAAGTCCCGACAAAGGGGTAACAATAACAATTCATCTGTAATATATCTCAAAATAATCATTTTCCAACGACTCACGGTCATACTAGACGCCAGTGTATGGATGCTCGTCACCACGGCCCATACACCGCACTCGATCACATAACACATAACACATAATCCTATTCCCTCAAGTTAGGATAGAACAAACACTTACCTCGAATGCTTATGAACAATTCAATCCGTGGAAATGCCTTTTCCTTTCAAATTTGGCTCCAATCCAATCGTATCTATACACAATTGACTTAATATCATCAATTCTACTTAACAAACTAGTTCATAAGGCTAAATATAATTTTTACAACATTCTGCCCGGAATAGTGAAAATCGACCCCGGGCCCACATCTCGAAAAATTTCGAAATTCATATTTCCGGAATCCTCGTCTCGCCACGAGTCCGTACATACCAAATTCACAAAAATTGGAGTTCATTTGGCCCCTGAAATCACTATTTCTATCCAAGAGGGTTTTCTACCATTTTCAACAAAAATTCTCAAATTAAACACTAAAACTTGCAATAGATTCAAGTTATACCACCAAAATTGAGTTAAGAACACTTACCCCGTTGTTTTCTCCAAAAATCCCTCGAAAAATCGCCATATCCGAGCTCCAAATCGTCAAAAATGGCAATATATTTTCGGACCTCAAATATATTCTGTCCGGCACTATTCACGGTTACTGTTAACGGACACTGTTCATGTGCACTGTTCACGGATACTGTTCATGTATACTGTTCACGGGCACTGTTCACGGCAGATTTTTCTGCAATTTCTGCCCATTTTCTAAGTCCGGAATTATTCCGAGACACCTCCGAAACACTCCCGAGCCCTCGGGGCTCCAAACCAAATATGCACATTGACTCTAAAACATCACACAAACTCGCTCGAGTGATCAAATCGCCGAAATAACATCAAAATCATCAATTTTCATCAAATCAAGGCCTAAGTTTCCAAAAACTTCCGAAAATACACTTTCGATCAAAAACCGGACCAAACGATGTCCGAATAACCTGAAAATTTGCGTACATATCCAAAATCACCTAACGAAGCTACTGCAACTGTCGGAATTCCATTCCGACTCCCGGATCAAAATATCACCTATCGATCGGATTCCGCCAAAATTCCAACTTCGCCAAAATAGGCTAACTTCTTCACCGGACCTCCAAAATTACTTCCGATTGCGCTCCTAAGTCTTAAATCATCCCCCGAAACTAACCGAATCATCGGAATTCAGTTCCGAGCCCTCTAACTCATAAGTCAATGTTGGGTTGACTTTTCCAACTTAAGCTTTCCTTAAAGAGATTAATTGTCCCTTTTCCTACCAAAATCAATCCGAATTGACTCAAAGTTTGCACACAAGTCACATTCGACATTACGGACTTGTACCAACTTTTGGAATCGCATTCTGATCCCGATATCAAAAATTTTCACTTCCGGTCGAATTTTCTCATAAACCTTCAAATTCCTATATTTAGCCAAATGACTTCAAAATGACCTACGGACATCCGAATTCACTTCCGATCGCGTTCCCAACTCCAAAATCACCATACGGATCTATTCCCAGACTCGGAATCCCAAACGGACATCTATAACTCTAAAATGCCTTCCAACCCAAATTTATGAAATTCTTCTTAAATACTAACTTCCACCATATATGCCGAAATGCTCACGGGTTATCAAAAATGAAATCCTCATATACGCCCAAGTTCAAAATCATCATACGAGCATGCTGGAACTTTCAGATCCCAATTTCGAGGTCATTTACTCAAAATTCCAATCCTAGTTCATTTCTTCAACTTTAAGCTTTCAAAATGAGAATTTCCATTTAGATTTGACTCCAAACTTCCCGAATTTTAATTCTGACCATACACACAAGTCAATATACCTGAGATAAAGTTTTTCATGGCCTCAATGTGCTAAATGACGCATCGGAGCTCAAAACGACTGGTCGGGTCGTTACAATCTCCCCCACTTAAACATACGTTCGTCCTCGAACGTGCTGAGAACTACAATGATGTAGTCTCAAATAACTTGTTTAACACATCGCGCACCTTCCCGTGCTACCACTACTTAGTTGAGCACATTAGCTATATAATTCTGTAGATATAATTCTTTATTCAAGCGAATAAGCCATTAGGCCAAATTCCAACACCCTGAATTTCCTGCCAAGTCTGTTTCCATCATTCGACCACCATATCAATCTCCACACGTTGTACCCAAACATTAATGCATAACTTTGTTGAATTTACACTTCGCATCACTTTACTCATATGACCACAATAACATTCTTTATTTATTGTAGTTGCCTACAATACCCAAATACCGATAGAAACCTCTTATTAGGTTAAGTCTTATTCCAACACTTTCATATACTGCCAACGATAGATAAAACACGGGCTAAACCGTAAAAATTCCTCAGATCAACCATTTATGAAGCCATTTCTCTTTTGACTGATATTACAACGGATTTTGGAGCCAAACCTCGATATTACCTTTCTAACCAACCGAAATCACATATGCTCACTCTCAATAATGACTCCAACGATCATTTCGATCATAACACACTGCACTGGTGACATGACACCTCAAACACCGGCCTAAGCCGCGACGAGCAAAACATACGCTCCAATAGAAACGTCCGAACATACTCAAATCATGACAACTGTCTCCAACAAAAGAGCTGTAATTCAATTCCTTTGCACCATCATAACATAGAATTGATATCCCGTCTCACATCATAGAGTACCCGAATCCTCCTCGAGAGGTCATAATATCACCTGGCCTTGCCACGATTCGTGATTCTATCCAAACACTATTACTCATGAAGCACCTCAAGTTACCAAGCTCAAACGGTCAGCCACGCACAGATCTAGGTCTGAACCCAAGCAATCAACCTCACCCACGGTGAAACAATTAATGTATGTTATCAAATCCTGAAAGGACACAACCGATGTGCCATTCGCCGAGCGATACTCAATACGGACTTTTCCTCGGAAGCCAGAAAGTATTGTATACCAGGTAACATATAACTAAGTCTATTTTTACATTACACTGTTGCGACGTGCAACCCGCTCCAATGACATACCCGTGGCAGCGTGCCGCCCGATCCAGATACCATACCCGTGGGTAAAACCAATACCGGTGCTATGGTCAAGGCTGTTTTGAGATTTTGAAAGCTCATCTCACATTCATCTGACCATTCAAATTGAACACCTTTCCGTGTCAATCTGGTTAGTGGGGTTGCAATAGATGAAAACCCCTCCACGAATCGCCGATAATAACCCGCTAATCCCAAGAAACTTCAAATCTTTGTGGCTGATGTCGGTCTAGGCCAGTTCTTGACTGCCTCAATCTTCTTCGGATCAACTTGAATACCTGTTGCCGTCACAATATGACCCAGGAATGCAACTGAACTTAGCCAAAATTCACACTTTGAAAATTTTGCATATAGTTGGCTATCTTTCAGAGTATGCAAAGTCACTCTGATATGCTGCACATGCTCCTCCTAACTGCAGGAATAAGTCAATATGGAACAATGAAGACTACAACAAACAAATCTAAATAAGGCACGAACACCTCATACGTATGCACATATCCATGACTCTGAAGTCTGTCCATAAGAGTTGTTCTTAGATTATAACATTGTCAATTAACCCTGTTATCAAATATCTTATTCCAAAACTCCCACTTTACTCACAATGAGGTATGGAAACCTCATGATTACTTTCCCAAATTAATGCGTCATATTTATCCTTACCTGGTGCTCGTCTCAAAGTCTAGAACTCAACGGTCACAAAATAAAAATGGCTAAATATGAATAGAAACTATGCAAGGATTGTCAAATAATCCTAACAGGCATGGCTCAAATTTAGGATATTATGCTAGATTTTTATTTCCAGAAAGGGAAAATTTTAAACACAAACTTTTCACCACCAGGACCTTGTCCTCATATAATATTCACCGCAGCTTGCAACTCGGTTTTTAAAACAAATATTTTCACGCTATACAAAAATTTTGAGGATCTCATCCTCCACTCTAAATCACAAGTATTTGCACATTGTGCCACCGATGTTTTTCATTTCCTTTCTTTCTTCTTTTCAATTATTGTCCGTCAAAGAGTATCACAGCATAAAAGAACCCTCATACCGACATGGTATACAATTTAACCATTGAAAATAATTATTTCAGGAATTACATCAATTCCCATTGTAATAATTAATATAAAGTCACTTTTGACCTCATCAATATTCCTAGTGACCAATACATAATAATAGAGATAATTATCTCCATTTAATAGCATAGTGTGAGTATTGACATAAGTAGATTTGATGATTACGAAGATCACTCATGAGCAGAGCATATTAAGAGGACTTGCCTCAATTCTTCGGAGATCAAATCAAATTGAGGAAAAATATTCCTTTTATAACAATCAGAATTGTACATGTGATAACATCATCTGGTGTAGTGACCTCAGTTACACCATAGAAATTATGTCAACAACTAGATCTCCGCCTCTAGGAGTCTCACCTCCGCCTCAAACATCCTGACCTCTAACTCTGGCTGGTCATGTGAGCTAAGTATTGACTACAATGGGCACGTAGCTTGAGTGCCTTCGTTAATTATATTTCTCCAACCTGCCACATTCGTAACAACTCCTTTGAGGATCAACTAACTTATTGGACATGACGACATATTCGGACACTATCATAATAACCTGGCATGATCGTTCAGACCATACATGCCATACCTTTCAAAAAGTCAGGGAGGTAAACTCTTCCAAAACATTTATACAAATAGGGTTGAGTAGGTAATGTCGCATTGGCCGGTCTGCCCTATTCATAGGCTTGTCACAAACATTGACGACCAATTACCTCTCTTGCTATGCTAGCTTGACACTATAGAACTACCCTATTTGCTCATATACTCTTTATTATTCTTTGGGCTGATTCTTACCCCCTGCAGAGTACTAAGCCTCAAACATGCATAATTTATTTGGGGGACCTTTCCATACCATATGTATACATTCCAAGCCAAAACCGACATAAAACATGGCCATTCGGTCCATTCACTAATAGTGGCTTTCTCCCTTTTTGGCTATAAGTCAAAGTCACAACATCTGATAGTCCCCAATAATTATCCTTCACAACTTCGAATAAATCACTCCGACGTCAAGGTCCGTTGAAACCCAACACGATTTATTAAGTGATCTCCTGATACAATTGCATCTTCCATTGGGACCATAACTGGTGTGGTAAATACATTATCTTCCCACTACTTCTGTGTGCCTTCCGTAGCACAGTAAAATGAACTCCTCGCATTCGACTATTCCCACGTTCTGTAATTCCTCATAAGAACTGTCAAGCACAATCTCGTGGGTTCTCAAAAGATGCACCGCTGAAGGTGGTAGCGAAGACTTTGGTGAAACCTATCCGTCCTCCGTAAAACTTTTGAAGGCATAGTTGATCTATCACCAGCATGTGCCATTGTTCGGCTGGATAAGCGGTACGTGACTACGCCATTCGTGGAAAGACAAGAGTGGAAATTTAACTTAACATTTTGAAGAACAAATTCGCACGATAAGAAAGAACAAATGAGTAATTTTTTTCCTAACTCAATAGACTCTGGAGGACAAGTACAGACGTCTCCGTACTTACCTCTCAAACTCTACTAAGCTTGTTCGTGAGTGGTGAGACCTATGTAACCTAGAGCTTTGATACCAACTTGTCACGACCCGGATTTTTCCCCAACATCGGGATCGTGATGGCGCCTACTCGTGGTAGCTAGGCAAGCCACTGTATTCATACTATCCTATTTTTAACACAATTTTAATTAAATAAATGCGGAATACTTTATCGAAATAGAAATAACTAATTACAAGATGAAAATCATACCGAAATCCTCTACCCAAGACGTGGAGTCACCAACTCACGAACTACTGCTGAATACTACACATAAGAGTTTGAAAGAAATATAACATAATTCTGTTTGTCTCGGAACAAAGAGACTGTAGCTAGTAACATAAATAAAGAGAGAGACGTCGGGCCTGCGGACGTCCGCAAGCTACCTCGGTCTCAAATGTGATCAACTCCCACGCAATCGATTTACTGCTGCTGCTCCTGATCGTAACCTGGACCTGTGCAAAAACGCACAGAAGTGTAGCATCAACACAACCGACCCCATGTGTCGGTAAGTGCCCGGCCTAACCCCGGCGAAGTAGTGACAAGGCTAGACAGGACCTGCTATAATCAACCTGTGCAGATATATATATACAGATACAATGGCAACAGAAAAAGAGCAACATATATATATATATGTACATAAACATTTATAAGGAAATACTCTGCTCTGCAATAACAACCAATAACTCATAATATCCAGATTAATCTAATCAACAGAATTAAGTCTTACTTTCGTGTCTCAATTCTTTACTTTTCTTTTCATAACTCGTGGTAGGCGTACCACCCGCTCCCAACTGTATCAATAAATTATATCTTGTGGTAGGCGTACCACCCGATCCCATTGTATCAATAATTATATCTTGTGGTAGGCATACCACCCACTCCCAACTGTATCAATAGGCTACCGGCAACTATGGCCAATGCCAAGATTCAAATCACTTTGTGGTCGGCGTGCCACACGATCCCATTTCTTATTATAAAAGTGGTCGGCATGCCACACGATCCCATTTCTTTAATATATATATATATTACCACAGTTAACAAGAATTAACCAAGTAATAACACAATAAGGAATATCTCAAAAGAACTCAACAATTAACAACGGTTAATAAGTTCACAAGGAAAATAAAGTATAATGGAAACACAAGTAATATCAAGTCAAGGAATAGCAAATAGTTGCACGGCATCACCCAAATAAAATATAATGGAAAAATAAGTAATATCAAGTCAAGGAATGGCAAATAGTTGCACGGCATCACCCTTCGTGCTTTTACTCTCATCCTCACCAAATAAGAAAATAAAGTGCACGGCATCACCCTTCGTGCTTTTACTCTCATCCTCACCAAATAAGCAAATAAAGTGCACGGCATCACCCTTCGTGCTTTTACTCTCATCCTCACATCCATAGTACGGCATGATCCTTCGTACATGGTTCAATAACAGGGCACGGCATGATCCTTCGTGCATAATCAATAAAACATGGCACGGCATTAACCTTCGTGCATAAATAAATAAACATGGCACGACATCACCCTTCGTGCATTATCACTCTTCCTCACCCAAATAACAATCACAGTTAAGGGCAAAGAAAGAAGCAGTAATTCATAAACTGTCCCAACAAGGGCAATCAATAATCATCTTCACAACAAGTCCCGACAAAGGGGTAACAATAACAATTCATCTGTAATATATCTCAAAATAATCATTTTCCAACGACTCACGGTCATACTAGACGCCGGTGTATGGATGCTCGTCACCACAGCCCATACACCGCACTCGATCACATAACACATAACACATAATCCTATTCCCTCAAGCTAGGATAGAACAAACACTTACCTCGAATGATTATGAACAATTCAATCCGTGGCAATGCCTTTTCCTTTCAAATTTGGCTCCAATCCAATCGTATCTATACACAATTGACTTAATATCATCAATTCTACTTAACAAACTAGTTCATAAGGCTAAATATAATTTTTACAACATTCTGCCCGGAATAGTGAAAATTGACCCCGGGCCCACATCTCGAAAAATTTCGAAATTCATATTTCCGGAATCCTCGTCTCGCCACGAGTCCGTACATACCAAATTCACAAAAATTGGAGTTCATTTGGCCCCTGAAATCACTATTTCTATCCAAGAGGGTTTTCTACCATTTTCAACAAAAATTCTCAAATTAAACACTAAAACTTGCAATAGATTCAAGTTATACCACCAAAATTGAGTTAAGAACACTTACCCCGTTGTTTTCTCCAAAAATCCCTCGAAAAATCGCCATATCCGAGCTCCAAATCGTCAAAAATGGCAATATATTTTCGGACCTCAAATATATTCTGTCCGGCACTATTCACGGTTACTGTTCACGGACACTGTTCATGTGCACTGTTCACGGATACTGTTCATGTATACTGTTCATGTGCACTGTTCACGGGCACTATTCACAGCAGATTTTTCTGCAATTTCTGCCCATTTTCTAAGTCCGGAATTATTCCGAGATACCTCCGAAACACTCCCGAACCCTCGGGGCTCCAAACCAAATATGCACATTGACTCTAAAACATCACACGAACTCGCTTCGAGTGATCAAATCGCCGAAATAACATCAAAATCATCAATTTTCATCAAATCAAGGCCTAAGTTTCCAAAAACTTCCGAAAATACACTTTCGATCAAAAACCGGACCAAACGATGTCCGAATAACCTGAAAATTTGCGTACATATCCAAAATCACCTAACGAAGCTACTGCAACTATCGAAATTCCATTCCGACTCCCGGATCAAAATATCACCCATCGATCGGATTCCGCCGAAATTCCAACTTCGCCAAAATAGGCTAACTTCTTCACCGGACCTCCAAAATTACTTCCAATTGCGCTTATAAGTCTTAAATCATCCCCCGAAACTAACCGAATCATCGGAATTCAGTTCCGAGCCCTCTAACTCGTAAGTCAACGTTGGGTTGACTTTTCCAACTTAAGCTTTCCTTAAAGAGATTAATTGTCCCTTTTCCTACCAAAATCAATCCGAATTGACTCAAAGTTTGCACACAAGTCACATTCGACATTACGGACTTGTACCAACTTTCGGAATTGCATTCTGACCCCGATATCAAAATTTTCACTTACGGTAGAATTTTCTCATAAACCTTCAAATTCCTATATTTAGCCAAATGACTTCAAAATGACCTCCGGACATCCGAATTCACTTCCGATCGCTTTCCCAACTCCAAAATCACCATACGGATCTATTCCCAGACTCGGAATCCCAAATGGACATCTATAACTCTGAAATGCCTTCCAACCCAAATTTATGAAATTTTTCTAAAATACTAACTTCCACCATATACGCCGAAATGCTCACGGGTTATCAAAAACCAAATCCGGACATACGCCCAAGTTCAAAATCATCATACGAGCATGCTGGAACTTTTAGATCCCAATTACGAGGTCATTTACTCAAAATTCCAATCCTAGTTCATTTCTTCAACTTTAAGCTTTCAAAATGAGAATTTCCATTTAGATTTGACTCCAAACTTCCTGAATTTTTAATTCTGACCATACACACAAGTCAATATACCTGAAATGAAGCTGTTCATGGCCTCAATATGCTCAATAACGCGTCGGGGCTCAAAACGACTGGTCGGGTCGTTACAATTATTGAATTTTATATTTATTTATCATGTAGCTGATTTAATTTTAACTTTTTTGTTTATTTATTTATTCTAATGATTGAACTTGCTAATGAGCTATTCTTTTTAATACCTAAATTTGTGTTTGAATATCTGTACCCAAAAGATAAATTTTAGGCGTTGATTATGAGTGTTGCTTGGAAAGATAGGTTTGATGCTTAAATTACTTAGCTTGACCAATGTTTAGGAAGTTTTAGATGTTACAATGAGTGCATGGCCAATGTTTGAATTTTCTTATATAAATACATCGCTAATTCATATTGAAGTTCCGCAGTAGTATAGAAGACAGTAGGATCCCTTCAGCCTCATTTCTTTACTGATTTCTTGTCATAGAATTCGAAGCGTGTCATTTAGCTAATTTCCATGGCCCTTGCAAAGTTAACAACGCGTTAGTTGCTTTAGGCGCGTTATTTAATAATTTTACCTTCTTAAATACGGGTGTGCATTTCATGCGGCCCAAATCCAAATCCCAAAAATGTTGAATAAGAATGTGTCGAGGATCCGGGTGCATTTCATGTGACGTGATTCGAAACATATTTTTAGGCAACATTCTCTTTCGCAAATAATAATAATAATAAAAGCGGTAAAGGGATATTAATTTGCATTAAGTACATAACTGTTAAAATCAGATAAATAAGCCGAATATGACAGTTAAGCGACCGTGCTAGAACCACGGAATTCGGGAATGCCTAACACCTTCTCCCGGGTTAACAGAATTCCTTATCCGGATTTCTGGTTCGCGGACTGTTAAATAGAGTCATTCTTTTCCTCGATTCGGGATTTAACCGGTGACTTGGGACACCATAAATCTCCCAAGTGGCGACTCTGAAATAATTAAATAAATCCCGTTTCGATTGTCCTTTAATTGGAAAAACTCCTTCGCGCCCTCGCGGGTAGCGCCAAAAGGAGGTGTGACAGCTCTGGCGACTCTGCTGGGGATAATAACCCAGAACCACTGGTTCAGGGTTTAAGAATTCGAGCTTGGAATAAGAAATTGTGGTCTTCCATCTTTCTTCTCTCCAAATCCCCTATCAAAGGCTCCAGCCACACATCAGCGCCACTGTTCTTCCTTAATAGGCTATGAGTAGCAGGTACTTCAAGTGTGACCTTTCTCATAATCATACCGCTACTACTCGGACTGGTTTCCGAGTGTACTAAAGAGGAATATGGGGTACTGGAAGAAGGAGTGGAAGAACAAGGAAGAATGGTAGAAGGTACGGGGGATTGAATAGGAACAGGCTCGGGAGTTTGAATAGATACGGGAGCAGAAATACCCGCCGAAAGTGATAAAGAGGAACCCAATGTAAGGTCAAAAACACTTACGGGTAAAGAAGAAAAAAACGAATGGGAGAAACGGGATGTGAAGAAGATAAAGGAACTTCATTTAAAATAGGGCCAGACTCGCTACCTTTAATGAGAAGACAGGGTGTAGGCTCACTAAAGTCTACTGGAGCGGCTTCTTCCTCAACAAAGGCAGTCTCAGCTGAAGAGGTACGAGCGGGAGCACCCTCAATCTCATTTCTACGTCTTCTTATTTTTCGCCTCTCCTCTACCCCCGCGCTACCATCAACTGCCAACAACTTTCTCTTTGCTGCTATCAAAGCTTTGGTCTTGTCCATATCAAGAGCAGTATTGGCAGCAACTCGCATAGCCATAGCTACGTCGGGTAGCATTCCTCTATTCCCGAACCCTAAGACAAAAGGATATATATATAAAAAATGAAGTCAGTATTGTAGAAAACTGAATCTACTACACGCATGTGATCATAAAACCTACGCACCGTGTGTTTTCACTTTCCAGTTGTTTAGGGAATAAATAGACTTCCAAGTTCTTTCTTCTCTGGGAGCCACTTTCAGAATCAAATCTACCCAACCACAGAAGTTGGAAACAAGTTCCACGTCCCCCATGGTTGCTGCAAAATCCACAAAAGGAATGGGATCAAAGAGAAAATCAAAATCTCTAAAGACAAAAAATAAACGATAACCAGAAAACTTACGTGCAAAGTTCCACTTCTCCGGGAAGGGAATGGTTGTTTCACCTAGCAAATCCACCGTGCGAACAGCAATATAACGAAGATACCAGCCACGGTCATTAACGTCGTCCAGGTTTACCAAAACCTTTTTACTCCTTGCAGTTAAGGTAAAGAAACCATGACGCATTAGGTTCGGATGGTACAAGTGAATGAGGTGAGAAAGTTGAAATCAACCTTGGCCTTTGTAGAAAAAAACCTCAAGCAATCCACTGCCCTCCATACTAATGGGCCGACTTGACCTAGGAAAACATTGAAAAAATGGCAAAAATTGAGGATGACCGGATCTACAGCAGGTTTCAGTCCCCAAGTGAAAGGATAGGTGTAAACAAATGAATAGCCATTCCTAGAAGAAGAGATCCTTTGCTGAATAGTAGGAATGGACACTCGAAGATTTTATCTCCAATAACACTCCTTCCTAATGGTTGGGATTGAGAGTTCGGTTACAAAAGAAACATAAGCATCAAGTTTATCCAACTTTTCTACTTGCTTCAAGAGTGACGTTTTATCACTCGAGAAAGATAAGTCACTGGGAACAATGTCCTCAACCGAAGGTTCTGAAGAAAGGTCAAAAATCTCTTTACCTTTAGAAGGAGATACATTAGAAGAAGAACTTGTGACATTCGGGTTTGACGAAGAAGGGGTATTACCAGATGACCCCTCGCATGATGACCTTAAAGAGCGAAGTCTTCCCTCTTTGTCTTTGTTGAGCCTAAGCGAGGGAGGGGCATTAGGAAATTGAGTAAGGTTTGGGACCTTTCTGGGGTTAGGTTTTGAAGATGCCATTGCCGATTAAAATTGGTTCTTGGAAGAAAGGAAAAAGGGATTACTGGATGCAGAAGAAAGTTGAAGATTCAAAGTATGGTAAAGAGGCAACTAGGAAAACTAAAGAGGTATAAATGGAAAACTATACTAAGGAGAACTGTCACTTCTCGAAAAGAAAGGTTAAGAAAGCCTGGAAAAAAGGGTGTAGTGCTGCAGGGTCGAATCAGAAGGCGACATGTGTGAAGAGCATTAAGTGGTGGAGACAATTGAAGCGCCAACACTGACACAACATTTATGATGCTAAAAATTCCCTTTTGTAAGAATCCACTTCCCATATATATAAACAATAAATAAATGGAAAGTGGGGGGACTATCTGTATTGGAAAAAAACTTTTTATGACGTGGCAAGACACGTGGAATATCAAACAAAAACAAATTATTATTTTGAGGAGAAGATACGAAGAAGTAAAATAGGCACGGGGTGAAATTCGATTAAGAAGTCCCGTACCTATTTAGAACAGGTGTGAACGTAACTACGGAGATGAAGGACATCAACAGCAAATAAACACGAGCTTTGTATCTGTTCCAGACATCAAACGGTAATGAGCCAAAAAAGCATTTAAAGCATGGATCTGAAGGCAGAAAGAAGTCCAGATTCAGTCATTAAACGCTCAATGTGTTGAAGAATTGACATTTAATAAAAATGATTGTGTAACGACTTATTTAGTGCTATTTATTGCTCATTAAAACATACATTTTATCCCTCCATCTAGAGTAGGCTATAAAAGAAGGAAGTAATATTCATTGTAAGGGACAACAGTCACTGGAATACAACCTTTTTTATTGTCTATTCTGATTATTGAAAGCCTACTACATTTTCTTCGGTCTCTTGATTATCAGTATCCCGATTTCTCTATTATTTTCTAGCTTTAATAGAAGTTCAATATTTTGGTTAAACACAATGTAAGCAGACGGAACCATATGGGACATGTATGATTAATATTGTCGGATTGATACACAATCTGGTAACAGGTCAATATTGGGTATGTATACGATTATACCAGCTATAGTCCATTTGATCAAACGGTTGTTCCAACCACACTATCCATACTAGGACATTATACGGTTGGGATCGTAGCGTATCCATTAGGTCCGGTGACGAATTGTACCTGCGAAATAGGTTAATACTGGATAAGAGTTTGTTTCAGTATATGCAAAGGAGTCAATATGCCTGATAAATCATACGTGTATGATGGAGTACCTACCATCACATTTATGAGGGGTCATTTAAATGCACAACATCGTATTAGTCCAATGGACATATATCCGTATTAGTAATATAGACCGTCTATGACCGTAGTTCCTTAATATAGGCGTAATATTCTGATGGACATACGATAAGTATTAGAATGAACTTCATTAAAATTCAGCTAACACTTAAGCTATATAAAAACACATTACTATTCATTGTTGGACTAATATCGTATTTATACGGTTAGGCCTATCTATGTAATGGTGTATTGGCCATAATTACGATGTGTTGGTCAATGGACTACAGTAAACATGTGATTTAGTTATTCCCATTTATTCAACTATGCATGACGTTCACCATGCAAGCCCATATCTTATGGTATCCTATTAGGGAGAGGAAAAATGGAAGGCCCCACTCTCATACTACAATGAGACTAGTTGTGACTACAATCATCATATTCATAGTTTTTACTAATATAGTCATCAGCTAATTTGACTAGGTCATGTTGTAGTCATAGGATAATTGTATCAAGCAGAGTATAGTAATTGATACGGCACACATTACCGGTTTTGGACGGTTTAGGGTTTAGTATATCGTGATTGCATTACTATGGGAACTTATTATTAACTCATATGCATGCAGAAGATTAGGCAAGGTTTGGTGACACACGTTGTTCACTACGTATGTAGTATCCACTGGAGATTTATAGCAGTGGACATAATATAGGACTAAAATTTGCAAATGGACCCGAGAGTCCTAGTATATTAGGTAAACCCATTTAATTCATAAGGTCTACCAAATGGGCAGTCCAGTTGTACGCACATGTATACCTAAAGTAAACTTACTCCTCTATAAAATATGTTCAATCCTAGTGGTATTCCTAGGATATGATATATGGTAACTATACAGCTAATATGTCCTATACGCAATTTTGGGCTATGGAAGTAATCATCGTATACGAGTAAAAGCCAATGGACTATAGTACTATAACCATATACCTGATGTTTATATAACTGCAATGGAGATGTGTAGAATAGGTAACCATATGCATAGGTAATCCCCATGACCGTCATAGGACATTGTATGACAATAATGTCAAAGGCCTATATCCATCGTATGACTACAAACATATATGAATTTGCGATCCAATGTACGACAACCAGGATATGCCTATACGTCCGATACTAGGGGGTAGTGCCATATATCCGTCAAAAGTCTACAGTATATACACCTTATCATGTCAAAGGCCTAGAGTAATCGACCCATCGAAAGTTATGCATGACAATCCGCCATAAGACTTAAATTAATCATCGCATGTGGGAAATGCAAGTAGGCATGTTAATATCCGACAAGCTATTATATCCAAGCCGACTACAATAACACCTATGTATGAATCATATGAACAATCGCATATAGGTAATGCCCCATGTGTAATTGGCCTATACATCCACTAGGCCTTAGTAATAGAGGGTTCATTAATGAAAGATGATAGTGTTTAACCAAAATATTGAACTTCGATTAAAGCTAGAAAATAATAGAGAAATCGGGTTACCGATAATCAAGAGACCGAAAAAAAAATGTAGTAGGCTTTCAATAATCAGAATAGACAGTAAAAAAAGTTGTATTCCAGTGACTGTTGTGTGTTACCATGGGTATAACTTCCTCCTTTTATAGCTGACTCTAGATGGAGGAATAAAACGTAAGTTTTAATGAGCAATAAATGACATTAGATAGGTCGTTACACAATCATTTTCAATAAATGCCGATCCTTTAACGTATAAGATGTTTAATGATTGAATTTAGACTCCTTTATGCCTTCAGATCCATGCTTTAAATGCTTTCTGACCCGTTGCTACTGGTGTTTTGAAAAGATACGGTGCTCGTATCTACTTTCTTTGTCTTCTGAAATCATGTTCTAGCCCGCTCCAAATAATCACGGGTTTCGCAGTCGTATTGCGTCCAGTGTCTATTTTATTCTTTTGTGTCTTTCGTTCACCTTCCTTCAAAATACTAACCTTGCGCATATTCCACGTGTCTTGCCACGTCATAATTTTTTTTTCACAATACAGATAGTCCCCCCACTTTCCATTTGTTTATCATATAAATATATGGGAAGTGGATGCTTATAAAATGGAATTTTTGTCACAATAAATGCTATGTCAGTGTTGACGCTTCAGTTGTCCCTTCCATTTAATGCACCATATACGTGTCACTTCTCCACTATTTTTGTGAGTTTGCAGCCTTTTCTTTAATTTATTCATGAAGTGATGGTGACCTTTATTATAGGAGTTTCATCATTACTTTTCCTGGTTTACCGATCGCTTTTCGTATACTCCTTCGATTTCTTCTTCTTTATCCTTTTCACTGAGTAACTCTTTGCTTCTTCCTTCTACTCTTCTTTTGTAAAAACGTGCTGAGCCATGGCATCTTCTAACCCTAGAAAAGTTCCAATCCTTGACCGATTCCCCAATGCTCCCGCAAGGCATCGAAGGGGCGGAACTAGTGCTTCTCGTGGTATGGGATCAATACGGGGTGTCATATCTAGTTCTGCTATCCTTTCTAGCACTTCTTACAGGGGATCTTTATCTAACAAACCTTCTTCCAAGGGAAAAGAATCTGCGGAACCTCTTCATGAACCGACGGTAGAAAAAGTTGTACCATTAGACTTGTTCTTTGAGCATGATAAGGAGGTTCTTTGCGAGCAAATGCTCAGGTTGGAGAAGGTTGATAATTACCCCTCTATAATTATTGAACCAATGGTTCCTTTAATTCGGGAGGATTGTCATTGGAGAGCTAGTACCCCCATAGTTATTCCTAACCCTAACCAGAGGATTTCTTCTTACAACCCTTGTTTTTCTTGTGTTTATACTTACTGTTTAACCAAAATATTGAACTTCGATTAAAGCTAGAAAATAATAGAGAAATCGAGTTACTAATAATCAAGAAACCGAAAAAAATATAATAGGCTTTCAATAATCAGAATAAACAATAAAAAAGGTTCTATTCCAGTGACTGTTGTGTGTTACAATGGATATCACTTTCTCCTTTTATAGCCTTGTCACGACCCGGATTTTCCCCCAACATCGGGATCGTGATGGCGCCTACTCGTGGTAGCTAGGCAAGCCATTGTATTCATACTATCCTGTTTTTAACACAATTTTAATTAAATAAATGCGGAATACTTTATCGAAATAGAAATAACAAATTACAAGATGAAAATCATAATGAAATCCTCTACCCCAGACGTGGAGTCACCAACTCACGAAATACTACTGAATACTACACATAAAGTCTGAAAGAAATATAACATAATCTGTTCGTCTCGGAATAAAGAGACTACAGCTAGTAACATAAGTAAAGAGAGAGACGCCGGGCCTGCGGACGTCTGCAAGCTACTTCGGTCTCAAATATGATCAACTCCCATGCAAAAGATCTACTGCTGCTGCTTCTGATCGAAACCTGGACCTGTGCAAAAACGCACAGAAGTGCAGTATCAGCACAACCGACCCCATGTGCTGGTAAGTGCCTGGCCTATCCCGGTGAAGTAGTGACAAGCCTAGGACCAGACACCCACATAAACCTGTGCAGTTGCAATATATATATATATATATATATATATGTATATATATATATATATATATATATATATATATATATATATATATATATGTGTGTGTGTGTGTGTGTACATAACATGTTATACTCATGTATTCAATGTATTTTTATGTATTTAACTATACAACAACAACAACAACTATCCAGTATGTTCCCACAAAGTGGGGTCTGGGGAGGGTAATACGTACACAGGCCTTACCCCTACCCGAAAGGGTAGAGAGGCTGTTTACGGCCGACCCTCGGCTCAGAAAAGAGAGAGAAAATCAACAAACAAAACAAAACAAAACAATGTTAGTAAATCCGGGATAAATCAAATAAATAATTATCTAAACATAAAACCAAAAGTAGAATGACATGCAATAATACCAATCGGTTACTACCATAAGAGGCACAACACAATACATTAATTAACTATAGAGATCGCTACCAAACCCCACTCAGCCCCTAACAGGAAGTACTAAGAATTCTAGAAGGCCCTACCCTACAACCCTAATACTAGACCTCCAAACTTTCCTATCAAGGGTCATGTCCTCGGAAATCCCCATTCTAGCCATATCTTGCCTAATCACCTCACCCCAATACCTCTTAGGCCTCCCTCTGCCTCGACTCGCGCCAACCACCGCCAGTCGCTCACAACTCCTCACGGGTGCATCAGGGCTTCTCCTCCGCACATGCCCAAACCACCTGAGTCTCGCTTCTCGCATCTTCTCATCCATTGGGGCCACCCCCACCTTCTCCCGAATAACTTCATTCTTAATCTTATCTAATCTGGTGAGCCCGCACATCCACCTGAGCATCCTC